>AWOL01S0011194.1:205527-222900 GCA_000715115.1 Nicotiana otophora | reverse complement strand
GTGATGAGGTTCGGGAAGAAGGGCAATTTGAGCCTTAGGTATATTGGGCCTTTTGAGATTCTTGAGAGATTTGGAGAGATGGATTATAAACATGCACTACCACCTAGTCTCTCTACGGTTCATCCGGTATTCCATGTTTTCATGCTTCGAAAATAATACGGCGATCTGTCTCATGTGTTAGACTTCAGTTCGGTTCAGTTGGACAAGGATCTATCTTATGTTGAGGAACCAATGGCTATTTTGGATAAGCATGTTCGAAAGCTGAGGTCAAAGAACTTGCTTCCGTGAAGGTTCAGTGAAGGGGTCATCCGATCGAGGAGGCGACTTGGGAGACCAAGCATGATATGCGCAGCTGTTATCCACACTTATTCACCAGCTTAGGTACTTTTTCTAACTCCGTTCGAGGACGAACGTTTGTTTTAGAGGTGGAGAATGTGATGGCCCAAAATGTCATCTTTAAATTTAATAATTAATTTTGTATTCTAAGACCTCGAAAAGCACTATTTATCATTCCTCGACTTGCGTGCGCAGTCCGTAAAATTTTCCGGAAAGTTTTCAGGTGAAAAATGAATTAAAATATGAATTAGAGCTTTAAAACTCAACTGAGTTGACTTTGGTCAACATTTTGAGCAAACAAACTCAGATCAGTGTTTTGACAGTTCTGGTAGGTCCTTATCGTGATTTGGGACTTAGGCGTATGCCCGGAATCAAATACGAGGTCCCTAGCCCGAGATATGAAATTTTGATGAAAAACTAAAAGTTTAAGTTCAAATAGTGACCGGACGTCAAATTATGTGCAAACGACCCCGGAATAGAATTTTGATGATTCCAACAGCTCCGTATGGTGATTTTAGATTTAGGAGTGTGATCGGAATTTTATTTGGAAGTCCATAGTAGAATTAGGCTTCAAATGCCAAAAGTTAAATTTTTGGGAAGTTTGACCGGGGGGTTGACTTTTTGATATCGAGGTCGGAATATGATTCTGGAAATTGGAATAGGTCTGCTTTGTCATTTATGACTTGTGTACAAAATTTGAAGTCATTCCGAATTGATTTGATGTGTTTCGGCACAAGATACAGAATTTGAAAGTTCAAAGTTCATAGATTTTGATTTGAGGTGCGATTCATCGTTTTGATGTTGTTGGATGTGGTTTGAAGCCTCGACTAAGTTCGTATTGTATTTTGGGACATGTTGGTATAATTGGTTAAGGTCCCGAGGGTCTCGAGTGGATTGCGGAAGGTAAACGGAATGGATTTCGGACAAAGAAGGCTGCTGGAAATTTCTGTTGCAGAAATTTCGCCAGAAAATTCTGTTGCGTGGAGCCAAATTTGGAAGCTTATATCGCGCAATCTATAAGAAATCAGAAACCTTTCAAAACATGAAAGTTGTATCTCTTTGATTCTAGTTTCCAGAAAGTTAAACCGTTCATCATTTGAATATTTGAACAGAAAGTTATGATGGATTGAATGAAGGCTGGTAGAGCAGTTTTGCCAGAAATATCGCCAGAAATTACTGATGTGTGGAGCCGACTTTGGAAGCTTATATCTCGAAATTCATAAGAAATCGGAAAATTTCAAAACACGAAAGTTGTAGTCATTTGATTCTAGTTTCCAGAAAGTTACACCATCCATCATTTTGACATTTGTACATAAAGTTATGATCGAATGAAGAAAGGCTGGTAGAGCAGTTTCTGGTGGACTTTTAGTGATGAAAAATGGACTTTTAGTGACGGAAAATGGACTTTTAGTGACGGATTGGCAGAAACGTAGGGACCAAAAATGGTCATTTCATTCATTTTGTTTTGGATTTTTGGAGCACGGTTCTTGGGCGATATTTGGGCGATTTGCACGGGAAAACATTGGGGTAAGTGTTCCTTATCCTATATTGATTATATTTCATGATTCTATACTCATTTTCATCATGCATCCGTAAATTTATGGAAGAAAAATCAAGCTTTTTGCAAAATCTTCCAAAACCAAAAATGTAAGATTTGGAGGTCGAGTTGTTATCGAAATTTGGTAAAATTGTATGGGTAGACTCGTAATTGAATGGGTTGTCGAATTTTGTAAGTTTCACCGGATTCCGAGATATGGGCCCCACGGGCAAATTTTGAGTTAATTTCGGATTTGTTTGAAAAAGATGTAATACGTTCTTATGAAATTGATTTCTATAATTTTTGTTGACTGTATCGAATTAATTATGACTAGATACGAGTCTATCGGAGTCAAAAAATCGAGGAAAAAGCATAATACTTGATTAAATTGGAGCAAGTCGAGGTAAGTGACTTGTCTAACCTTGTGTGGGGGAAATTTTCCCTAGGATTGATATTAATGTAATTATTGAATTGTATTGAAAGTCATGTACACGAGGTGACGAGTGTGTACACGGGCTAAATGTAAAGGATTATATTTTTAAATTGTGTAGATCATTGTTGTGCATTTATTAAAATATTCTATCTTGTTATATTCTTCATCATTGATTAAAATATTTATATTTTAAATTTGTTTGCCCTTCTCCTGCTAATGGTTTTATCTGTTTAGTTGGAACTTTGTTTTTTTTATTCTGTGCATTATTTGAAGGTTGATTTTCTTTAAATTAAACATTATTAATTTGAAGTAATCGGCATTTTTAAACTTGTTATTAAAGCAACGTGTTAAAGATTTTGAAATATTATTTTCCTGAATTATTTACTCCTGAATATTTTTGTAAGATTTCCGTATTGATTGTGATGGAGCAGTCGGTGGTATAAGGCCTGGGTGTTAAAACAAATACGGTGAGATAAGGATGGCTTGATACGCGTGGCTAGTAGGGGTAACTAGTAGAAGTCATGCGGTGTGATAAGGGTGGCTAAAACGCGGGATGCTATTTCGGGAAAAATATTTTCTTTAAATAAATTGTGAAGGCTCCCGCGGTGGTATAAGAAAATGAGATATTGTGAATTTATTTATGATTTGGGACTACGAGGCGGTACCTCGCGAGTGCCCTTATTGATATTGATTTATGGCCGCAGTTGCCTTTGATTATTGTGTGATTTTCTTAAAGTTGAAAAGAATTCTGTTTTGTTTCCACGAGGTATTTATTTGCTATTATTTGATGTAATTAAATATGACATACTACTTGATTCATTTCCATTATCATTTTATCTTATAATATTGTTTACACATTTTACCATGCCATTATTTATTCTCCGGTAGGGCATGACCTGACCTCGTCACTACTCTACCGAGATTAGGCTTGGCACTTACTGGGTACCGCTGTGGTGTACTCATACTACGCTTCTGCACATCTTTTTATGCAGATCCAGGTACATCTTATCAGACCACGCATTAGTAAACTAGCTATACGAGGAGACTTCGAGGTATATCTGCCAGCGTCCGCAGACTCCGGAGTCCCCTTCTATCTTACTATGTTGTCTTCCTTATTTGCTTTAGACTATGATGTATAGAGACAGAGAGAATAAATTCTTAGAAGCTTGTGACTTATTTCTATCGGGTTTTGGGAGTTGACATTATTTGAATTGTAGTTTATTTATTTCAGATATTTATTATTATTCCGCATTGATAGGCTTACCTAGTCTTAGAGACTAGGTGCCATCAACATCCTACAGAGGGAATTTGGGATCGTGACACTAGTCTTACAGACTAAGTACCATCACGATGCCTGTGGTGGAATTTTGGGTCGTGACAGTGGTATTTGATGTTGGGAATTGGATTAGAACTGTTGGTATTTGGCAACATGTTTTTCAATAAATCTATAAACTCGTACTATTTTGGAAATATTGAATGATGTTATTAATGGGTATGAAATGGAAGCGGTTAATGAAATCTCTTCAGTATTTTATTAACGGAGTACATCTCCTCTTTATTCACGAATGAATTTGGGTAGAAGGGATCTAACAGGCTTGCTCGGTCGGGTTCACTTGGTTGAGCGCCGGTCACGCTCCTCGGTTTTGGGGCGTGACAAACTTGATTAGAGACTAAGGTTTTAAAGTGTCCTAGGATGTCTCGGAGCCTTGTCTAGTAGAGTCCTTATTATCGGTGTGTTGTCGACCACATCTATAATTAGGATGCTACATGGGCATTTAGGAATAATACCCTTCTTTCATGTCCTTGATCATGCGATAAAGCTGATTGTAAGATTGTACCTCCGTTAACTGGTGCTTTACTCTAACTCTCAGTATATGGCGCTTAAGAAGAATGCAAGAACTGGCCAAAGGGCCAATGTCACCCCAGGAGTGGCAGTTGATCATATAATTGATGATGCGGGTGAGCACCCAAGGAGTGAGGATATTTCTCCAGTTACTACACTGCGTTATTCTACTACAATTGATCAGTCTGCACCTATCCCTACACCTACTGAGGGTGTAACGGTCCCTCCGACTGGTATTCCAGTTCCACATCCAGTTCCAGCTTCCGATTCTGGTGTTACTAATATTAATGTTAGGGAAGCCATACAGATGTTGGCATAGATAGTGGTTTCTCAGGCCCAGAGATCGAGTGTTGGGCCTACTTCTTCCAGTCAACCAGGGGAATCTGCTAGTTTCAGAGTGAACAAGTTTCTTCAGTTACATCCTCTAGTGTTTACGGGTACTAATCCTGAGGAAAATCCCCAGGATTTCATTGATGAGATGCACAAGACTCTCAGAGTTATGCGTGCTACTAAAACTGAGGCAGTGGAATTGGCCTCCTACCGCCTGAAGAAGGTGGCGTATTCTTGGTTTGAACTATGGGAGGAGTCCCGTGAATAAGGGAGCGCTCCGGCAAGGTGGAGTGAGTTTACCGATGCTTTCATTGACCACTTCTTGCCTACTGAAACTAAGGTGGCCCATGCCGCTAAGTTTGAGAGCCTGAGGCAAGGTAGCCTGAGTGTTTGGGAGTACCATATGAAATTCGCGCACATGTCCAAATATGCTATTTACATGTTGCCCACTATGGAGGCTAGAGTGCACCGGTTTGTGCAAGGACTTAGTCCCTTGGTAATTAATGAGGCCGCTACGGCTGCCTTGAATTCTGATATGAATTATGGAAAACTGGTGGCGTTTGCTCAAGTTACAATGGATCGAAAGTTAAAAAGAAAGAGAGAGCTAGATAATAAAAAAAAAAGACCCGATCCACGGGCAATCTTAGTGGCTCATACAGTAGGGTAATAGTGGAAAGGCATTACATAGGAGAGTGTCATCCAGACCCGCACAGTCAATTGCTCAGTCTTCAGCTAGAGCACTACCATCAGGGCCTGATCAGCAGTGGTGGGGCCATAGTAACCAAGGCAACCATGGGTCTAATCAGCAGGTCCAGTCGAATGGGGATTCTCAGCTGCAGCAAAGGCCCCCATGTCCCAAGTGTGGGAGGCATCATTTGGGGGTGTGCCGACGTGGCACAGATGAATGTTTCGGGTGTGGAGTCAAGGGCCACCAGCTAAGGGACTGCTCCAACAGTCAAGGGATAGCAAGTAAGTCCCTCAACCCCAATATTAGGATATCCTAGCTATGTGGTTTCACTTGTGAATGTTTCAGATTCTAACACATTCAGGGTGTTAGAATATTCTCATTTCAAGTTAAACTGATTTTTCCTTACACTCCAGGAGGCGACTGGTATCACATAAGTGTTATCTCTCTTTGAAGCCTACTATTGCCAAACAAGGCATGTATGGAATGAAATCATTGTTGTTGTCCTCTTCATGACTCATAGCTTTCCAAGAATAACTGACGCTAATGTCTTTATCCTTCCGATTATACCTCCCATATGCCACATGTCTAAAATGACTCATTTATTTAAATCTCAGAATCATGAACATGGTCCGTACATTATCAATGCCTACTAGGCAACTCTATGCCTCATGTGTTAAATCAATGATGTCATCACAATGATTAACAATGTCAGCACTATTGGTAGTAACCTTCATGTCTCTTAGGATATAACCTCTTGAAATACCGTGCTCAGTACCTTGATGGATTTTTGAAAAACTTTAGCCTATCTCGAATCTCGTTGTTCATATTTATAGAAACCAGTGGGGGGGAGGGGTGGAAGGCTCAAACATGTCAAAGAAGAAGCATTGTCTCGTGATCAAATATATGGTATAGGAAGTTTTATAATAATATTCAAGATAGTACATCTTAAAGTAATTGTTGGAGGTTGCCAAAGGTTTACTTTGGGTGTTTGGAATGGAAATTTAGATTTGAAGAAAGTGAACGGGTTATTCTCAATATGTCCTCCATGAGGATGCTATGTGAATTATTAATAAAGGTAAAATATGTGTAGTCACACTAGGCCTTATAAAGTCTTGAAGAAAATAGGCCAAACTATGAGAATGATGTTTCCCTATTATTGACCTCCGTTTACCCGGTGTTTCATGTGTCTATGTGTAAGAATGTGAAGTTAATGGATAATTGGATTATGAGGAGCGACTATTTTCTATCCTTGTTAGATAAGTCGGGAAGTTAAGATTGCCTCCGTCAAGTGCTATGATGAAACCAACAGGTTGAAGCGGCTACTTGGGAAACTAAGGAACAAATAAAGAAAGGTATCCTTACTTGTCTGAATAGCTATGTATTCTAAGAGTTGCTTTCTATGAATTATGTATGATTTGTGCATTTGATGTTAAGGGTGTTCCGTTCTGGTAATATAATTGCTTGTGAGACCACAGTTGGTGTTGTTTTATATTATGTTACGTCGTTGGATTACGTATATGTTGTTAGGGTGTGTTTTCTGGGCTCTCTGACAGGTGGATAGGCCTAGTTACAAGGGAAACTCTGGCGAAATATTTGGAAAGTTTGCGAGTTAGTCAAATTTGGGGCTGCTCGAACGTGGTATGAAACAAACTGAGTTGCATAAGATGTTAATAACTGGTTTTGACCCTCATTCGAGGACGAATGATCCTAAGTGGGGGAGAATGTAATACCACGAAAAATTTTGAAAAACTTAAGTATAAAGCCCGGTAAAATTATCAAAGAAAATAATATTTTATGGTGCCGGACTAGGCTTACGTGTTTAAGGATTATAAAAAGCTCGCCGCGGCTCGGACCTTTTGGGTCAAACAATGCACGGGAAAGTAAAGAAAGGTTTTTGGCAGAAAAGTGCATTTCTGCGGTCCATTATGCGACCGCAGAATCACTCTGTGGACCGCATAATGGCCGCAGAGTGAGGCAATTAATTGGGTCAGTTGGAAGCAATTATGCGGTCGACTATGCGACCGCATAACTGTTATGCGGACCGCATAGTGACCGCAGACTCAGGCAGATTTTTGGTCATTTTGGACACCAATTATGCGACCGATATGCGGTCCGCATAACCATTATGCGGTCGCATAAACCTGTTCCAGAGCTTCATTTTTGGGTTTTTAAAATCCGACCCTACTTCGTTAAATACACGCAAAGGGTCATTTCTTAGCAAATATTCTAATGTTTTAGAGAGAAGGGAGAGTGTTTTAGAGAGAAAAAAACCCTAGGCTAATTATTCATCAAGTCTTGCTCAAATCTTGGAAGATTAATAAGGAAGACCCACAAGTTCTTCATATAAGAGGTAAGGTTCCATACCTTAGTTTTCAATTTCGAATTTGGGTAAAAGATGGTTGATTAGGAGTATGATTCATGGGTATGAAAGTATTATTTATACATGCATGTACCAATAAGAATTGTGGGAGGATTGTTGAAGTTAAATAAGTAAGGATTGAGTTGTGGAGTGAAGGAAATCTTGTAGAAGAACCTTGTGGTTAAATTTGCACACCTAGTGTTTGATAAAATGCTCAAATGAGCTGAGACCATGAATATCTTCCTAATTATGGTTCAATTTTGTTATGTCTCAAAATAGATTGGGATTGCTATAATTTCCGGAACGTTGTAGTAATTTAAAGAAAGCTCAATTGAGGTATGTTGGCTAAACTTTCTCTCTTGGAATTGAATTCCATAATTTTTCCGTGAGTTTCAAAGTATGGATTGCGTATTAAAATGTAGTGGCTTGAATCGTATTTCCAATGAAAGCTAATATGCTAAATTGTGTGAGAAAATCTCAATATTCTTAAGACTCTTAATTGCTCATATGTGTACCTAAAGTCTTGATTGGGAGATTGTTGGAAGTGAAATCAGTGAATTGAAAATATAAAGTGTGGCCAACACGCCAATAGTGAAAGGTATACTTGTGGACAATGGTGCCGATGTAATGAAATAATGTGAGAAAGATTATGAAATGAGCTTTGACTCAACTATTCCAAAATTGACTTCGACAATATAATCGGCTAAAAGTTTATGAACTCAAGTGATGCCCATATGTGGCTGTTTTAGCTAATGCTATGATTTGTAAATAATTTTCAATGTGCTTTGCATACTTACATATTCGTGAGTGAAAATTGTGTATGATTTTAATTTGTGCTTCGATTGCCAATCATTTTACTTCATTTATTGGAAAGAAATCGATCATGTTTAAAGCCTTATTACTAATGAACTTAAAGTTGTGATTTACGGAATATTCTACTTGTTGATAATTATGATGATGATCTATGAAAGGGAAGAAATGAAAGTGTAGAATATAAAATACGGTCATTGCTCCATGAATAGATAATCATATGTATGGCCAAGAGAATGAAATAATAATGTGTAAGTGGTTGAAAGTACGGATTAGGTGATATGTGGTGTGAAAGGTTATGAGATGTACGTATTTGTACTTTTGTTTCCAAAATTGTGTTACGAAACCCTATGGACGGTTTATGAAACGCATAGGTATATTGTGTTATGAAACCCTATGGACGGTCTATGAAACGCATAGGTATATTGTGTTATGAAACCCTGTGGACGGTCTATGAAATGCATAGGTACGTTGTGTTATGAAATCCCGTGGACGGTCTAAGAACGCATAGGTACATTGCGATATGAAATCTTGTGGACGGTCTATGAAACGCATAGGTACATTATATTATGCAATCCTGTGGACGGTCTAAGAACGCATAGGTACATTGTGTTATGAAATCCATTGTGATATGAAATCCTGTGGACGGTCTATGAAACGCATAGGTGTGTTGTGTATAAGAGGTATAGACGTACGGTATGAATAAACACTATGGACTGTCTATGAAACGCATAAGTGTTATAATATGATATGTGAACACTAAGGACGGTCTAATGAGACACATTATAAATGCAGACAATAGGTGCCCCTTTTATTGTCCTTGTTTGTATATGTTGTTTCAATTACATTATATTATGTGTTCTACATATAGATCATATGGGCATTCTATTTTGAAAGAGGATTTCTAGCTATACATACTAGTGCTATTCGACAGTACTAACGTCTATTTTTCCTGGGGCGCTGCATCTTTAATGGATGCAGGTGGTTCTACAACAGGTGGCATTGATCAGTGATAGCAGTACACTCCTTTCAGCCGATTTGGTGAGCCCCACTTCATTTCGGGGTCATGTATCTTTTGTTTCTCATGTACTTTATGGTTGAGGTATAGCCGGGGCCTTGTTGCCGGCATTTTCATATTACTCTTCAGTTGTACTTAGAGGCTCCGTAGACAGGTTGTGGGTGGTATTTGGTGTTGGGAATTGGATTAGAACTGTTGGTATTTTGCAACATGTTTTTCATTAAATCTATAAACTCGTACTATTTTGGAAATATTGAATGATGTTGTTAATGGGAATGAAATGGAAGCGGTTAATGAAATCTCTTCAGTATTTGATTAACGGAGTACATCTCCTCTTTATTCACGAATGAATTTGGGTAGAAGGGATCTAACAGGCTTGTTCGGTCGGGTTCACTCGGTCGAGCGTCGGTCACGCTCCTCGGTTTTGGGGCGTGACAGTATCGATCTCTGGTCGATTTTTGCTTGGTAGTTCTTTTCGTAACGGACCTAGAAATCAACTGGTCATCTTTGACTCTTATTTTGGATTGATATCGATTGTGCACATCGGTCCAAGTAATAGCTAGGTACTCGATCAGATTTTACTTCAGCTGTCGTGACGCCATCGAGCTCCACTCATTTAGACCTTGAGTGAAATATTGAATAGCCCAATCGTCTGTGACCGGTGGCAGATCCATTAATGGGTCCGACATGTGCTTTTACGAAGCAATTTGCAAGAATAGCAAAAGAATCAATAGAGTTAGATGGTAAATTATGATACCATACCATTTCCCCCTTTGACAAGGTTTCACCGAAGTTTTTCAATAATACAGATTCGATCTCATCATCTTCCAAATCATTTCCCTTGATGACATACGTGTAAGAAGTGACGTGCTCGTTGGGGTCGGTCGTTCCATTATATTTGGGTATTTCGGGCATACGGAATCTTTTGGGGATTGGTTTTGGGGCTGCACTCGAGGGAAAAGGCTTTTGAATGAATTTTTTCGAATCTAGCCCTTTTATCATTGGTGGAGCTCCCGGGATCTGATCGACCCTAGAATTATATGTTTCTACTTTTTTATCGTTGGCTTCGACTCGTTTTGTGAGTTCCTCGAGCATTTTAGTAATTTCAGGAGTAGTCCCCGATTCTTGCTCATTTGACTTCACTATGGCTGGTTCCGTTTTGTGGGTGATTTCTCGAAGCGAATTGGGCTCCGGTCTGCTTTGTACTTGAGTGTGGCTCTGTAACTGAGCTATCGCTACTTGCTGGGCTTGTAACATCTCGAAGATTATCCGTAGGCTGACTCCGATCTCCTCCACGTTATGGGTGTCTCGAGCTACGGATCGAGTACCGCCCTAAATGCTTTTTTCCGGTTCGGAACATTGGTTCGCCTCAAGAGCCACTTGTGAATTGACATCTAGCGGTACTTCGACTCGAGCTTTGGTGACATCGTTAATTCGCCTTCCGACCCTGGGTGTCAAGTTGTTGGTTTCATCTTGAAGGCCGGCTTCGTAGTCGATAGGTAAAGTCATCAGTCGAGGGTTTTCCATCGTCGATTTGAAGTTGCAAACTGGTGTGTATTGCAGATTTGTATCAAACAACCACTGTTACCCTTAGCCCCACGGTGGGCGCCAAACTGTTTACCCGAAAATTAGATAGAGTTAAATTTGTGTATGGTTCTAAGGATATGTGATATAATTTGATACAAATCGTATAGAGAAATAGAAATACGTGTATTCTTGACTATGAGAATGAGAATAATGAGAAGAAGAACGAATAAGATAAAGGGTAGAAAATACAAGGGGATATCTTTCAATATTAGAAGAAATCTTTTGTTACCATCCACTTGCTTGCTTACAATCCATCCCCACTTATAGTAGAGGGATCCTACTTTATATATAATAAAAAATACGTAGTGGCGAGCCCATGATGTATTGTCTTTTCCTCGATTTCCGCCGAGATTCTCTCCCATAGTGCGGTTGCAACGGCCCTTGTCTGCGAGCTCGATACTGGCTCGATCTCGGTATTGGATCGAGCCCTCGGCCTTGGTCCGAGCTCGATTATGACTTGGGGTCTCGGTATTTGGGCTGAGTGTTGCTCGGTCTATGCATCTTCGATAATCTCCGCTTTGCCCCGTAGTTCGATTTGGATATGAGCTCGATAATGATACTGAGCTTGTCATTGATCGGTCTTAGAGTTCGAAGCTCGACGCCCTTACTTCGTACCTTGACCGAGTTTGTCATGCAGATATCCTTTAATCGAAACATTATCGTCTCGACCAGTTCGTACAGACTCAAATCGATTTTGACTGTACACAATGTGTTCTCCCAAATATCATAACATTCACAATTCTCACTTTAATATTATAGCTTCCACTATCGATTTGCACGTTTGCATTTTTCCATGAGTTCTTCCTACATATATGAGCATATAGCTATTTACGCCAATCGATAGCATTTTTTACAGGAAAAGGGTATTATCAATACTTTTCAGAAAAGCTTGTTTAAAAATTTAAACTTCCAATTTAGTAATCGTCATTGGCTTAGTTTATTTAAAGCTAAGTGTGGTAACTGAAAGAAGTGGTGGAAGGTTTATGAAGAAGATGTAGAGACATTATACATGGAAGCAAGTACTACAGTATTTTTAGCTTAAGTTACTAATACATGTTCCTAATTAAACTGCTCGTACAGTCAAAATTCCATGTCTTTTTTTTTTTCATTTTTGTTTTAAATTGGGGGTAGAGGGAGGGGATTACAAGGTGGGGGAATCTAACCCTCACCAATAAGATAAAAGTTTAAGTAGCCAATCAAGTGAGAGTTACTGAGATTCCCGCTTTTTTTTTCATTTCATTCTAATGGTTATGGTGGAAGAAATATGCATTATTGTTTAATTATCTTGGATTCTTTGTGCGATGCTCTCTCATCTGTTTGTTTTTCTAAGGTAACAGAAGTTAGTTTAGTAAGAGATCGAAGGACCCAAATAAAAGAGTAAATAAGGACATCTCTAGAATGTGCATAGCTCTAATTTGGCTTATAAGGCCAGTTACTGGAAAAGAGGGTGAGAAAAAATAAGAATAGCCATCATAAAGTTGATTAATTATCTTTGCAAGCCGGTGGATATAAAAGTTTATGCTGAAAGAAAATACAATAGTTAAAATTATTTTTAATACGTATTAAATTGAGAAAACGAACCTCTATAGCCCCTCAAAATTCTAATAGTCCGTGTTTTTTCTCATGAACCCGAAATATCCCTCAAGCCCAAAAATATTACAACTAATATAGCCCATAAATGGTTCATAAGACACTGACCCACCCACGCCTTTTAACTCACTTTTTTTTCCCATTCCACTCGGTGCTCTCGAAACACCAGTTTCTTCTCAAACAGAGCTTCTCCATTTTTACTCTTGTTCTCAATGTAATAGCCTATTTGGCCAAGCTTCTTAAAAGGCTAAAAATATTTTTTTTCTCAAAAGCACTTTTTTCTCCTAACTTGAGGTATTTGGCCAAGCTTTTTTGGGAGGAAAAGTGCTTTTGGGAAGAAGCAGAAGCAGTTTCTCAAAAGCAGAAAAAAGTAGCTTCTTCCCAAAAGCAGAAGCAGAAGCAGTTTTGACTTTTCTTCTTACTAAAAATATCCTTAACAAAATATAGTATATACCAAAATAACTGTTAAACCTAATACTTAAGATATTAATGTATAAATATTTCTTATTATTTTTAGGATAGCTTTCTAATACATAGTGACTTTAGGGGTGAATGCTTTTATATTTGTTGAATAATTTTTAATATATTTAACTTATATTAAAAGAATTAAGTACTTTTAAATTTTATTTTCATATTTTATTTAAATAAAATGAAAAGATTTAATTATTGCCTGTAATAATAAATTTTTAAAATTATTTATTTACTTATAATATTAACTATTAAGTAAATCTATTCATGTCCTGATTCGTAATTTAATACTTGAAAGCACTTTCTGAAAAGTTTGGCCAAACACAAATTACTGCTCAAAAGTGCTTTTTAGAGTGATTAGCCAAACACAAACTGCTTCTCTCCAAAAGTATTTTTTTCAAAAGTACTTTTTAAAAAAGCACTTCTCAAAATAAGCTGATTTCTCCAGCTTGGCCAAACAGGCTATAAGTCTAAATTTCAATAGGTTTTCGAATTTTTTTTTCATAGTCAAGTCTATAATGCAGGAAAAGAAGGCTTTGAAGAAAAATATAATATTGAGGGCATCTTCAAATACTATTAAATTAGCTGGTAAATTAGTGAAATATAACCCTAGTTTCAATATGAATGATGATAAAAATTTTGTTGATTCACTAGAATTTGGGTGTGATTTGGGGCATGCAACCCCTAAATCTATTGAAGCAATACAAAATACCCCTATTGAAGCAATGTAAAATACCCCTATTGATAGAAGGACTCGTTCACATAGGGGACTCCCAGTGATAAAGTAACCATGTCACAAACTGCTCAACGTGTAATTGTTGAAAAAGGCACGAGTTCGAAAAAAAAGATTAAAATGGTTAAAAGAGATATTGTGAAGCAAAAGTCTAAAATGGCAGGAAAGGATATTGTGAAAGATAAGGGCAAAGGTTCTAAAAGGAAGGCTAAAAGGGATGGGGATGATGGTCCATCAAAATAGAGAAAAGTTCACGTTGAAAACAAATGTTCTAACTCATCTGATTTGAAGGTATTTTCTAAATGATATAACTCTAACATGTGTTTGTTTAGTTTATTTTAGTATATAGAATGTATTCAATATAGCAGTTATGTTCCATATTTTCATATAAAATATATCATATTTTTTTCATATTGTATATAATTTGTATTAAGCCTATAAGTAATGTGCAATTTGTATATAAAGTGTATTATCTATCGACATAGTGTATAAGTAATATTTAAAGTGCATATTTGTGGTTGTTATGAAGCTTATATATATTTATATTTTGTACTTTCTGCAGCTTTGGGATTACTATATTCCTTTGGGTGATCATTATAGTACTCGTATGAGTGTGCATACAAACTACAGTACAGTAAAACATTTGGAAGATACTTTGGATGATCATCAGCTTGAGATGCTTAGAAGAACATGTTTTGGTTATTTTGTGGACTTGCCCGAATTGTTTTATGCAGAATCAACTTATCCATTCACTATTGCTTAGGAAAGTGGTGTCACCAAAAGATGATGAGTTATGGATTAAAGTCAATAGCACCAAGTTGCGCTTTGAACTTGCAGAGTTTTGTATCATCACAAGATTAAAGTAGAATGGTGATTGATAAGTGGGGATTTTGACACTTATTAGCACCTTTTAGCTTTTGTTTTAGTCTGAAAGTATTGAATTGTGTTTCCAAAACTAATAAAATTATGCAAAATTACAGGAATGCTAGAAGTTTGGTCTCCCGAGATAAAATCCGACTAAAAAAGGAGTATTCCGAAGCACAAGGTAATAGGGCGCAGAAGCACAAAATGTGCGATCCACAGAAGAAAGTGCGGACCGCAGAATTCCATCTGCGGCCGCAAACCAAGAGGAAAAATTTAGCAGAACTTTCAGCAATGTGCAGACCGCACATGAATTGTGCGGCCACAGAACTGGGCTAAGAGTCAAATATTAGAGAGTATTCAAAAAGACCAAGTCCAGGAGCCTTTGTGAATTGCAGATCGCACAAGAATTGTGCGGCCACAGAAGATTGTCTCGCGGCCGCAGAAGATTACCTCGCAGCCGCATATCAGAAATGTGCGGCCGCAGAACTCCACTTCCTGCCAGCTGAAGAAATCTGCGGACCGTACATGGAATTTTCAGCCGCAGAACCTCCCGGGGGCATTTTTATCCGAGATTTTTGGCCCTGTATAAATAGACAAATTTCACAAAATTAGATCAAGTTTTGAACATCTGAAGTTGTTGTAGCGGCTTTTCTTTACTACTTTAAGAAGTTGACATTATTTTGGTGTTTTAATATTAGATTTCATCATTTTAATCTTCCATTATGAGTTTAATTAGCTTTTCTTCCCTGGTTTCTGCAATTTGTATTATGAGTAGCTAGACTTTTACTAGGGTTGCGACCCAACCCTAGTGTGTGAACGTTATGGGTATCTAATTTAGTGCTTGTTTATGATTGGGTGTTGATTATTTAGCTTAGTTCATGCTTCAATTTTAGAATTAGTAGTTGCAAATATTGATTCATGCCTATTTGACTTAGTCTCTACTTGAGAAAGAGAGACCTAGTCTAGGATAACTTAGCTAAGAAGGAATTGGATTAATTAAGAGATTAATTAACCTAACTAAAGGGTTCAATCTAGAGATAGTAATAACCTGACTTGAGCTCTTATCAACTGTTTTGGTTGATACCCATTTGGACTTGAGAAAGCCAAATTGGGATAAATCACTCTCTGACCGAGAGGTATTGAGTGGGTAACGTAGAGTTGAGAGCTATAAGATACCCCAATAAATAAAATAAGCATTAACATCTTTGTCCCATTAGGCAAACACCTAGGTTGTGGTCACAACCCTAGGCCTTTAATCCAATTGAAAAAATCTCAAAAAATTTATTTATAATCTATTTTCTTTAACTTGCATTCATTGGAGTAAGAGTAGAAATAAAAATAAAACCTTGTTGTGGAAGTGTAATCCTAGATAACCCATTTGCTTGCTTCAAATATATACTCATAACTCCCATCATAACTCCCAGTGGATTCAACCCCGACTCCTAGTTGGATATTATAATTGCATACGACCGTGTCATATCTCTTATTGAGGTGTGTTGTGGATGTGATCAATTTTTGGTGCCGTTGCCGGGGAGTTAAACGGTGTTAGCTATATATTTGAGTGTGTTTTTGGAATATCTTCTTTTCCTTCCATGTTACTATCTTATTTGAGAAATCGTAGGTACAACCATGGCGAACAATAAGCTCAGAAATTTACCTTTGGGGGATGTGGATGTTGAAGATGATCAAGTTTATGAGGTTCCTCTTGAACCTCAAGCCAATAGAAGAGGTCGAGTGCCTCATGACAATATTCCCGCTCCACCCCCACCTCTACCACGAGCGGCTCCACACCGGGTGTTACCCAATAAAGGATATGCTAGTACATTAGTCTCTCCCCGTATTAGGGCGAGCAAGTTTCAAATCACCAATGTAATGCTCACTTTGCCAGAGCATTGAGGCTAAGGCTTTTTCCTTCTCTCTATGGGGGAAAGCTTTAGATTTGTTGGAACGTTTGCCGAACCATTTCATTCACACTTCGGATGAGTTGGCGGAAAATTTTATCTCTAAGTTATTCTCTCCGGGGCACATAGCTACACTTCGATATGAGATTTTGGCATTCAAGTAAGAGCTGAATGAACCACTACACGAGATTTGGGAGCGGTACAGAACAATGGTCAAGGAATGTCCCAACAATGATATGATGAAAAACATGATTCAACAAACTTTTTATCGTGGGATTAACACAACCAACCAATATGTAGTGAATCAACTTGCCGGTGGTAATATTATGACTACGCCGTATGCGGAGGCGTGTGAGATTTTGGATGAAATGGTGGAAACATCATCAGCGTGGCAATCCTAGGCTAATGTTCCATAAGGTAAGCCGAACATGATCCACCTTCACAAAGAGTTGCATGACCATGGGTAAACCATTGGCAAATTGACTACCACCATGAATCACCAGCAAAGGCTCAACTTCAACAAGTGCATAATCCTAAGCAAGTCAATGCCATGAAAGGGGTGAACTTGATGGTAAACGAAGGAAGGACTAAAAGTCTATAAGTGCAAAATCGGGTGGAGAATTATGTGCAAAAAGATAGTGGTTTTGATCAAGGTGATTATTATAATGAACAAGAAGAGGAGGTGTAATACGTGAACAACTTTCAAGTACAAAGAAACAATTTTCAAGGCCCCAAACAACAACAATGGCGACCTCAAAACTATCAAGGCAATTGGAATTCTAACAATCAAGAAAATTGGAGTGGTGGAAACAATCAAGGGAAATGGCATAACAACAACTATCAAGGAAATTGGAATGGCAATAATCAAGGAAATTG
>AWOL01S0011194.1:167568-204243 GCA_000715115.1 Nicotiana otophora | reverse complement strand
AGGTTCAGGTTTTCAAAGGCCTCCGATGTATCAACAACTGAGCAACCCCCCTCCTTATCCTTCCCATGATCCAAGTTCTTCAAACAATGAGATGGGGCGTATTGAGAATATGTTCAAGCAAATGATGGAAACGAATGCCGATTCGGATGCCCAACTTGTCTCACACAACACATCGATCCACAACTTAGAAGTGCAAATGGGGAAAATCTCTTAAGCTCTAAATTCTCGTCCTAAGGGGGCACTACCAAGTGACACGGTAGTAAACCCAAAGGGTGGAAATAATACGGGGCATACCATGGACGATACTACAATAAGTGAAAGAGGTGGGAATGCACCCACCTCAAGTCAAAGGTCACTTGTGGATGATGAGAAAGTGGTACAAGAAGAAGAGGCCCCAAACAATGTGGTGCAATCAAATGATGAAGTTCGGATTGATATTGATAATAGTGTGGAAGAGACTCAAGAGGAGGTGAACCCATCTAGGGATCACATTATTGACATACCGAAGCCTGTAGTGCAAACGTCTAAGGCACTATCGCCTAAGCCTCCACCTCCATACCCTCAAAGACTTGCCAAGCAAAATGGCAAGAATCAATTCAAGAAGTTCATTCAAATGATGAAGAGTCTCTCAATCAATGTGCCATTAGTTGAAGTTTTGGAACAAATGCCCAGCTATGCTAAGTTTATGAAGGATCTCGTGACAAAGAAGCGGTCAATGAATTTTGAAACCATCAAAGTCACTCATCAAGTAAGCGCAATTGTGCACTCAATGGCTCCTAAGTTGGAAGATACCGGTGCTTTCAAGATTCCTTATACAATTAGAAGTGCCAAGTTTGCAAAAGCTCTGTGATCTTGGGGCAAATATCAATCTGATGCCCTATTCGGTTTTCAAAACCTTGGGAATTGGGCAACCAAAACCCACCTCTATGAGATTGCAAATGGACGACTATGAAGAAGCATTTGGGAGTGATTAAAGATGTCTTGGTTCGTGTTGATAAATTCATTCTTCCGACGGATTTTATCATTCTAGATTGTGAAGTTGATTATGAGGTGTCGATTATTCTTGGAAGCCCTTTCCTTTCTACGGGGAAGGCTCTTTGTTATGTTGAAGCCAGAGAACTTACATTACGAATTGGTGATGAAATAGTGGTCTTCCATGTGTGTAAGTCCATGCGGCAACCAAATAGCAATGAGGTGTGCTCTTTTGTGGACTTGGTGACTGATGTTATTATTGATAAATCAAGTGCTATGATCAATGTTGGTGATATGTTGGAGGCCGTCTTGCTCCACTTTGATGATGACGAGATGGATGGATTCATTGAATGTGTGAACTCTTTGCAAGGAATGGGGTCGTACAACTATGCACCCCAAAAATTATCCTTGGATCTTGAAAATAGGACAACTCCTCCTACAAAGCCTTCCATTGAAGTGCCTCCTACCTTGGAGTTGAATCCACTGCTTCCACATCTTCAGTATGAATTTATTGGTCCTTGTTCTACTTTACCGGTTATTCTTTCCTCTTGTTTGACTAACGTGCAGGTAGACTCCACTTTGGCGGTGCTACAAAAGAGAAAGAAGGATATTGGGTAGACTTTGGCGGATATTCGGGAGATAAGCCCCGCATTTTGCATGCATAAGATCAACTTGGAGGAAGGCGCCAAACCATCTATTGAACATCAAAGGAGACTCAATGAGGCTATGCAAGAAGTTGTCAAGAAGGAGCTTATCAAGTGGTTGGATGTCGGGGTTGTCTACCCAATCTCCGATAGTTCGTGGACTTCTCCGGTTCAATGTGTCCCAAAGAAGAGGGGCATGACGGTGGTCACCAATGACAAGAATGAGTTGATTCCTACAAGAACGGTGACCAGATGGAGGGTGTGTATGGACTATCGCAAGCTCAACAAAGTCACAAGAAGGATCATTTTCCACTTTCTTTCTTAGATCAAATGCTTGATAGATTGGTCAGACGTGCTTTCTATTGATTTCTTGATGGGTATTCGGGCTACAACCAAATTCTTATTGCTCCGGAGGATCAAGAGAAAACAACCTTTACATGTCCTTATGGTACTTTCTTCTTCAAGCGAATGCCATTTGATTTGTGCAATGCACCGGCAACTTTTCAAAGGTGTATGATGGCTATTTTCACAGACATGGTGGAGGACTACCTTAAATTTTTCATGGATGACTTCTCTATGGTTGGAGATTGTTTTGATGATTGTCTTGCAAATTTGGATAAAGTGTTGACAAGATGTAAAGAGACAAATTTGGTGATCAATTGGAGAAGTTCATTTCATGATCGAGGAAGGCATTGTCCTTGGCCACAGAATATCAAAGAATGGAATTGAAGTTGACAAGTCAAAGATTGAGGTAATTTCTAAACTTCCACCTCCAACTTCGGTGAAGGGTGAGCGGAAGTTCTTAGGCCACGCGGGGTTTTAATGGCATTTCATTAAATATTTCTCTAAGGTGGTGAACCTGTTATGCAAGCTTCTTGAGAAGGATGCTAAGTTCAACTTCAATGATGATTGCATGAGAGCTTTCGAATTATTGAAGTTCAATTGACAACTACTCCCATCATCACCGCTCCAAATTGGAGTGTCCCTTTTGAACTCATGTGTGTCAAGTGACGTAGCAGTTGGGGCTATTTTGGGGCAATTCATCAACAATATTTTTCATCCAGTCTATTGTGCTAGTAAGACCATGAATAGTGCCCAAGTCAACTACACCGTTACGGAGAAAGAGCTCCTTGCCATTATTTTTACAATTGAGAAGTTCCGCCCGTACTTGATGGGTGCAAAGTTCGTTGTCCACACGGATCATGCGGCTCTTCGTTATCTTATGAGCAAGAAGGACTCCAAAGATCGGTTGACGAGATGGGTACTTTTGTTGCAAGAGTTTGATATTGACATCCAAGATAGAAAAGGGAGTGAAAACCAAGTGGCGGACCACTTGTCTCGTTAGGAGGAGGAGGGGAGGCCGCATGATGGCCTTGAAATGACTCCTTTCCTGATAAGAAAATCTTGGCTATTTCAATGAAAAAGTTTCCATGGTTCACGGATCTAGCAAATTTCCTTGTGTGTGGAATCATTCCGGATGAGTTCTCTTCAAACCAAAGGAAGAAGCTCAAACAGAATTGTCAAGATTATTATTGGGATGAACCATACCTCTTCCGGATTTGTACGGATGGGGTGATTAGAAGATGTGTACTGGAAGATGAGCAAGGTGAAATTCTTGGGGCTTGTCATTCTTCGCCATATGGTGGTCATCATGGTAGAGCAAGAACAACGGCCAAAGTGCTGAGTTGCGGTTTTTATTGGCCTACTCTTTACAAGGATACTAGTGAGCTAGTGAGTGAAAACATGTGATGAATGTCAACTGTCCGGTGGAATCTCAAAGAAAAATGAAATGCCTCTCACTACCATTTAGGAGATTGATATTTTTTATGTGAGGGATATTGACTTCATGGGTCCTTGTGTGAGTTCTTGTGGAAATACCTACATCTTGGTCGCGGTGGATTATGTGTCCAAATGGGTTGAGGTCATTGCTCTACCCAACAATGAGGCAAGAAGTGTGGTGGCATTCTTGAAAAAGAATATTTTCACAAGGTTTGGTACTCCACAAGCAATTATAAGCGATGGGGGTTCACATTTTTGTAACAGGGCTTTCGACACTTTACTTAGCAAGTATGGTGTTACTCATAAAGTCACGACTCCCTATGATCCATAATCTAGCGGCCAAGTGGAAGTTTCCAACCGGGAGATTCCAATCGAACGGATTGGGCCAAGAAGCTTGATGATGCACTATGGGCTTATCGGACGGCTTACAAAACACCTATCGAAATGTTTCTATCCTGGTTGGTGTTTGAAAAAGATTGTCATCTTCCGGTGGAACTTGAGCACAAAGCCATGTTGTCTCTACAAAAGTTGAACTTTGATTGGGATGTAGCCGCTAAATTAAGGGTTGCACATTTGAATAAATTGAATGAGTTCTGATACCATGCTTATGCAAGTTTGTCCTTGTACAAAGAAAAAATGAAATATCTTCATGACAAATACATTTAGAACAAAGAGTTCAAGGTGGGCGATAATGTATTGTTGTTTAACTCATGGTTGAGGATGTTTCCCAAGAAGATAAAGTCTAAATGGAGTGGTCCTTTTGAAATTGTGGGTGTGACACCTTTTGGTGCATTGGACTTGAAGAACAAAAACAATGAAGTATTCCGAGTCAATGGTCACCGGGTGAAGCACTACTTGGGAAAAGTTGGAGATAGACACGTCGTGGCGGTCATTAATTTCAATTAATGGTATTCTGCGTCGTGCCGCGATGTTAAATCAGGCACCTCTTGGGAGGCAACCCATGTTTCTTTTCTTTTTCCTTTGGTAGATAAATGTTATTTTTGTTCTAACTTAATCTGAAGTGTGCTACAGGGATGAGTGTGACTTACAGGAACTGTGGACTAAAATATGGCTAAGTGTTGAAAGAAGTGCGGACCGCAGTTGATTTGTGTGGATCACACATTTATGGTTGCTGTAGAAAAAGTGCAATGCGGCCGCATAATTATCTTGAGGACTTCACAAATGATAGGTGGAAAATGTTAACTCTTAGATATTTAGTCTGTCAGAGAAAAGGTCAATGTGCGACCGCAAAAGGACTCTGTGGCCGCAACAAGAAATCTGCAGCCACACACAAAATTGTGCGAACCGCAGACGAGGTGCTGAATTAAGGTCACCAGGTAACCGAGTGCGAACCGCACATGAATTGTGCGGCCGCACTCGCCCTTCCTTACCTTAGCAAAACCAAGTAGTATTAATAGAGGAATAGAGGCTACTGTACATTGTTTTTCTTTCCCTCTCTGAGCACAAAAACAGTACTCTCTTGCAATTTCTTGGTCAATCTATCTATCCACACACAACAACATATTTGTTCAGTCACTCATCCCACTCATTCATCTGGTATGCTTCAATTTCTTGTTAATTTGTTTCTTTTAATTTATAGACATTCAGTCATCTTTAGGCTATTTGTCAATAGAATTCAATTGTGCATTCATGTGGGAGTAAATCTGTAGTGGGTTAACTAATACATGCTCTATGGGGACTGAGTCAACATATTTTCATTCCTCTATGTTGTTGCCATGTAAAAATTTGCACAAAATTGTAAAATCTAAATAGAAAAAAATATAGAAAAAACTGATTGTTCGTAGTTTCTGAATTCTGCGGCCGCAAGTGAAATTGTGCGGTCCACAGATTGTGATTTTAGAGCAACATAGTGAAAAAAGGGATTTGCGGCCGAAATATAAAATGTGCGGACCACAGCTTTCCCATCGCGGTCGCAAAATAGCCCTTTTACAGTCATCAGAGAGTCTACACTTTTGACTCAATTGTGTGGCCGCAGGTCTAATTGTGCGGATCGCAGAAAACAGGTTGCTGTGGCACATCAGCCAATTCTCTGTCATCAGAGAGTTGGCACTTTTTGGGATTCAGAGGTGCGGACGCAAGTGAAATTGTGTGGACCACACTTCACTTTTGTGGCCACAAGACAAATTTGTGCGGTCCGCAAGGCCTCATCTGCAGTCGCAAGAAAATTGTGCGGACCGCATATCCTTCTCCTTTAAGCATGCTTTAACTGTGAACCTCACTGTGTTTTCTGGTGTATACTTGCATATCTCCTGTGTATGTCTGAACATTGAATGGCAACTAACAATCGCCTTTGCTTGATACATGCAATGGTTCGATCTAGAGGCAGAGACGACACTTTTAAAGGGAGGGGTGAACCTTTTCGGGGTCAAGGCAAGAGTGTCTTACCCCTTGTCCAACAAAAGACGATTACAAAGAAATCTACAACCGGTAGGGGGGAGGTATAGATCTCTTTAACACGAGCTCATATGTCCCGTTTAGGAAAGCATCAGAGGGAAATTTAACCTTTGCTCAAGAGCAGTCGATCGTACAGTCAATGCCGCAACGGAGATACCAACTAAGGGACGAGTCGTCCTCATCTCATAGCACTTTTGAGGACTCGAAAAGTGCTAGTCAGGCGTCTAAGCCATCGGTTATGCCTGTCCCTGAGGCACAAGATACACCAGTTTAGGATATCCTCGATGATGGCAGAGAGGGAGATGCTATAGTTGCCAGACTTGAAATATCGAAGAAGAAAGAGGTTTAGGAGGACTGATTTGTCAGCTTGGTTTCCTTCACCAGCTTTCGTACATGGTGGCCAGTGAGGTCGCTAACTCTCGAGCGACAGTTTCTATTGAAATATTTGGAGAGCTACAACCTAGCAGTGGTTCACTCAAAGTGTAGTGGACGCCAAAGAGTACCTGGTCCGGTAATTCTATGCAAATGTGGCTCACATCAAAAAGGGGACAAAAGTGACTAAAGTACGTAATTTAAAAGTGAGATTTGATCAACATACACTCAACATGTACTTGGGCTTCGAAGAAGTTAAGCCAAAGGAATATTTGGAGATGTATGCATTAGGACACGCAACTCGACCATGGTTAGTGGAGATTCTAGCAGCACCGGGTCCATCACCTCCATGGATTGTCGCTGGGGTTCCTATCTACCGGAGCACTCTCAGTTTTGAGGCGAAGGGGTGGAAAACCTTTGTCTACAGCAGACAAGACCCGAGTCACAATGAGACTTACCTTCCGATCCCTCGGGAAGTTCTGGTTACTTCTATTATGGCCGAGTACCATATCAATGTAGGTGCCGTGATGTCGGCCAACATCTCAGTGATTGCTCGGCAAGATGACTCGTCCTACCAATATCTCAACACTATTACATAATATCTCATGGATGAAAGGGTAGAGCCGAGGGATTATGACACAAAAGTGAGGCCGAAGAAGTCTTATACTTAGTATTCACTGATGGATGTGAACAATCCAAAGAAGAAAGTTCAACCTCCTACCACCGCGGGCCAGTCTGATGAGCCACCTACGGTAGCTGCTGAGGCAGTTGATGTTCCATCCACTTTAGCCGAGCCTTCCTCCAGTGCCGCGGCTATGCCTTCGCCATCATCCATATCCCCTACTGCAGTTCCTGCCACAGCTCCCACCTCGGCTTTGAAGCTAGTGCCTATGCCTATTGCCCATTTTTCTGTGATGCAAGTCTCCCAGCTATTAGCGAGTCTCAACAACTAGATGTAAGTAGTCACTGCAAAGTTTTCTGGCTTATCCAGTACTATTGTAGTGCAGTCTTCTTTTCAGGCACCTCAGTTTCCCCCGACAACTGAAGATACATTGAAGAAGCTCCTTGAGAACTAGAACACTATTATAGCTACCTTGGTACAGCACGGGCCAGTGATCGAAGAGCTGAAAAAGAAGTAAAGAAGATGAGAAAGTCCCAGGCCAGCAAGTAGTTAGTGGACAAGCTCCGGAGATAGGTGACCAGGCTTGCTATAGCCGGAGACCTCCCCTTTGACATGTTGATTGACCCACACCATTCAGGCAAAGATCCTATAGCACCAATAGCACCGGTGGCACCAGCTGGCCAGTCTGAGGAGCTAGACCTTGCTGCTGATACTTCCGAGGCAGTGCGTCAGATGTTCACCAACCCAGCCACACCCAGAGTTGAGGATGATGAGATTTAGATGGATGATCCTGCGGGCAGTGACACTACCGGGGACACAGAGATGCCCAAGGAGCCATAGTGAGTTTTCTTCACTCTTTACCCACTTTTACTCTTACTTTGTTAAGCACTGGGGACAATACTTATCTTTATTCGAGGGGTGGGGTGGATTTTATTGATTATATTTGATACATTCAGACATTTGGCCTGTAATAACTTGATATTATTCTCTCTTTTCTTATTATGTATATATATTTTCTCTCTTTCTCTCATTATGTATATTCATTCTATCTTCAATAGTTTTTGCTTATTAGCTTCTTTACTTTTGTTTCTTTATTAGTCTTTATTTGATTTAGTAGCTTTTTTGTTTGATTTACTAGCTTCTTTTTATGTTTTAGTAGATAATAAGCCTTTGATTTTGTTAATGACACGGTTCTTTTCAAAGGTAGTTATTATGTTAACCGGGTGACTCGTCCCAATGATGGATGGCGTGATAACCTTCTTAAGGGAATGAGTCCGGTTTTTATGTTTAAGTAATAATAGTAGTAGTAATAAATAAAAATACCTAATTAAGTCATGCTCGAAGAGTCAACCATGCTTCAATTTGTACCAACATACTTAACTACGTGCTTATGGTTAGAGACAAGTTTTATTTGAAAGAAATAGCTCTAGTTAGTGACTTTGTGACTCTTGTGTTGACTTTGGCAATCATCGAGTGGTTTAATTGAACCATAGTGATCTTTAACCTTGAATGTGGTCGTTGTGGGTCCTCGGCTCTGTCCTCTTTAATAATCCGGCTGTGTGAGGGGTGGGATGAATTGTTACTAGTCCAAGTATTCGTACGAAGGGTCTAGAACTTGCCCCGAATGTGTTTCAAGGCAAAATCCTAAGTTTTGCTTGGTTTGAGAAGTGATTGTAGGCTCTCCTTGGCCAGTTTGAATTTTTTATTGCCAACCAATGTCATTATCCCTAGTCAACCTCTTTGAGACTCTAGCCTTTCTCATTTGATAACCATATTACATGCCTTTACCTTTTTGGTCGTGACCCTCTCTTGGCACCCGAGCTTTCCTCAATACTCTCGTGAAACAAATGGCTTAAAATGTAAGTTTGGGGGAGAGACGAGGAACTTGAAAAAATTATCAAGGCACAAAAAGAGAAAAAAAATGATCTCTATGAGAAGAGAAGGCAAGAAAAGAAAAGAACAAAAAGAAAAATGCAAAAAGTAAATAAGTGGAAGGGTTGAATGGATTCTAAAAGAGGTAATGATCCCAAACACGTAGAAATCAAAAAGGGAGAAAAAGAATGAAATGATCAAGAAAGAGTGATGTTAAGTCTCTCTAGTCCCCAATGAAAAGAAAGTGCCTCTAAGAATTGGCAAAGTGTGAGCCGATAAATGGAAGATGGAGTACTTAAGAAAAAGCATAACCACTCACCCATACTATGTCCGACCCTAATCCAAAAGCCTTCATTACATCCCGAAAGAAGTCTTACTTGATTTCAAGCCGAGTGAGCTTACATTAGTGACGACCTACATGAGGGGCAAGCCTATGGTACTTGAAGTCGTACTTGTGACATTCTCTTGAGAGAGATGAGCAAACCTTTCATAAATCTTTGGATTGAGTGCTAAATTCCTTAAGTGAGCCTGACAAATGGAAAGTAAAGGAGGAAGACTTTGGAGTCCACTATGACCTACATGATAGAGCAAGAGTCCTTGATGAGTAAAGTCAATTCTTGAAGCTCAGATGTCACATTAGAACTATATGTGCATGAATGTGTAACTTGTCGCATTGCTGATAATACACGAGTAGTGTGGGCGTGTGGATGGATCATCTTTGACTCGCTGAAATGACCCTTAACTTTTGGAGGTGGGAACTAATTTTTTTGCTTAAGGACAAGAAAAGACTTAAGTTTGGGGGAGTTGATAAGTGGGGATTTGGATTGCTTATTAGCACCTTTTAGCTTTTGTTTTAGTCTGAATGTATTGAATTGTGTTCCTGAAACTAATACAATTGTGCAAAATTGTAGGAATGCTGGAAGTTTGGTCTCCTGAGATGAAATCCAACTCAAAAATGAGTGTTCCGAAGCACAAGGCAATAAAGGGCGCATAAGCACAAATGTGTGGTCGGTCCGCAGAAGAAATTGCGGACCGCAGAATTCCATCTGCGGCCGTAAACTAAGAAGAAACATTTAGCAGAACTTTCAGCAATGTGCGAACTGCACATGAATTGTGTGGCCGCATAACTGGGCTAAGAGTCAAAGATCAGAGAGTATGCAAAAAGACCAAGTCCAGGAGCCTTTGTGAATTGCGGACCGAACAAGAATTGTGCTGCCGCAGAAGATTACCTCGAGGCTGCAGTTCAGAAATGTGCGGCCCCAGAACTCCACTTCCTGCCAGCTGAAGAAATTTACGAACCATACATGGAATTGTGCGGCCGTAGAACCTCCCGAGGGCATTTTTGTCCGAAATATTTGGCCCTGTATAAATAGATGAGTTTCATAAAATTTGGTCAAGTTTTGAACATCTGAAGCTGTTGTAGCCGTTGTTTTTTACTACTTTAGAAAGTTTACATTATTTTGGTGTTTTAATATTAAATTTCATCATTTTAATCTTTCATTATAAGTTTAATTAGCTTTTCTTCCCTATTTCTGCAATTTTTATTATGAGTAGCTAGACTTTTACTAGGGTTGTGACCCAACCCTAGTGTGTGAACCTTATGGTTATCTAATTTACTGCTTGTTTATGATTGGGTGTTGATTATTTAGCTTAGCTCATGCTTCAAATTTAGAATTTAATGGTTGCAAACATTGATTCATCCTTATTTGACTTAGTCTCTACTTGAGAAAGAGAGACCTAGTCTAGGATAACTTAGCTAACAAGGAATTGGGTTAATTGAAAAATTGATTAAACTAATTAAAGGGTTCAATCTAGAGATAGTAATAACCCAACTTGAGCTCTTATCAACTGTTTTGGTTGATACCCATTTGGACTTGAAAAAGCTAAATTGGGCAAAATCACTCTCTGGCCGAGAGGTTTTGAGTGGGTAACATAGAGTTGAGAGTTATATGACACCCCAATCAATAGAATAAGCATTAATGTCTTTATCCCATTAGGCAAACACCTAGGTTATGGTCATATCCCTAGGCCTTTAAACCAATTTGAAAAACCTCAAAAACATTTATTTATAATCTATTTTCTTTAACTTGCATTCATTGGAGTAACAATAGAAATAGAAAACAAAACCTTGTTGTATAAGTACAATCCTAGATAACCCATTTGCTTGCTTCAAATATATACTCCTAACTCCCATCATAACTCCCAGTGGATTCGACCTGGACTCCTAGTTAGGTAATTATTATTGCATACGACCGTGTCATATCTCTTATTGAGGTATGTTGTGGATGTGATCAGTGATCCCAATAAGAATTTTGAATCTGTACAGTCGTGTCGGTTGATAGAATTATACTCTCCAAGCATGTCTAAAGTGTCTAAGAAATTATTAACTGACTGTTTCTTTAAAACGATATGAAAATCTGATGAGGACGCATTAAAAATTGCAGTATTGTATTTCATTCATAGTTTTCTAGTTTCTATTCCGAATGTTGATTTCATAACAAAGGATGATTTTCTGTTGGTTGAATCTGGTGATTTTGAGACATTCCCTTGGGAAAATGTGATTTTCAATGCTATGTTGGAGTCAATGAAGGATAAGGTTCATAGTAGGAGAGAGATATACCGATATGGTGGTTTGTCTTTGGCATTTCAGTGTTGGTTTTATGAATGTTTCCCCTATACTCTCAAAAATCTCGCTTGGAGATCTTGTGCCACGCATACTAAACTGGACTGTAAAGAAAAAGGTGACCTTCAAGTGGTTGAGGAAAGAACTTTTTCTTTTAAGTTGGGAGCAGGTGAAAAATATTTTTGTTTACTTTACAATATTTTTTACCAATGCATATGAATTCACTTCATATTCCAACAGTATACATAAATTATACATTTCTGATACATTTTTTATACCTTTAATATACATAATATCAACTAACTGTATGATGTGTAGTTTCTGCAAATAATATATTGATTGTCTTTTTTCTTTTTAAAATTTCATGATTGCTAAGTTATTTTTTTGATTTGTAGTTGGTGTTTGGTAACATTGCCCCAACAAATATTGAACAAACAAGGCTTGAATTGCATGATTTTGTCCCAGTATATAAAGATAAAAATGAGATAGATATCGAATCTGGAGTCTTGCCTGAAGTTAATCTAAGAGATGATGTTGATGATTTCAACACTCGACCTGAAAAAAGAAATGCTAAGAAGCACCCCAAAAATAAGATGGAATCACTGAGATAGATATCGAATCTGGAGTCTTGCCTGAAGTTAATCTAAGAGATGATGTTGATGATTTCAACACTCGACCTGAAAAAAGAAATGCTAAGAAGCACCCCAAAAATAAGATGGAATCACTGAGATAGATATCGAATCTGGAGTCTTGCCTGAAGTTAATCTAAGAGATGATGTTGATGATTTCAACACTCGACCTGAAAAAAAAATGCTAAGAAGCACCCCAAAAATAAGATGGAATCACTACCTATAAACAATCAGATCCACAACCCAAAAATAATCTGGAATCACAACCTATAAATAATCCGGATCCACAGCCCAGTAACTTGAGTTCAAGCTCCAATGAGATGAAACTTCTAAGAAGTGAAATCAACAAGGTATAGTTTTATTTTGGTTTTGAGCAGTTTTGACAACTCAATTGATATTCGGTTTCACGTTTTCTTTTATAGGTAAACGACAAGGTGTTGTTTTTGGAGCAGTTAATGATTTTCTCATATGAAAAGGTTTTTAAAGCTCTAGGTGAACGCAATGCTTCAAAGGTATTCTCATGTCTATGCTTATTTGTTATTTTTACCTATTACCATAATTTTAATATTTTTTTGTATATTTTTCCTTAACATGGTAATAGAAAAGACGACGACCATCATGATAGTCATGACCATCATGATACCGGTGATATTCATAATGATTATTTTGGTGATAAGAAAGTTGCAGAGAATAATTTTGGTAGTGAGGAAGTTATGGGAAAAAATATTGGCAGTAAGGAAGTTGTAAAGAAAAATGTTAGCACTAAGGTAGGTCTAGAGTAAGCTGTTGATGTTAGGGAGGGTGTGATGAAGGATTCTATAGGAGCTGGTAAAAGTAATGAAGGAGTTATTGATGACGAAGCCTAGATTGAGGACATCGCGCCTAAAATCACTGCAATTACACAAAAGTTTTGTGACAAAAATGATGTAGATGGTGATAGTGTAGTTAATATTGCAGAAGTGAAGAAAACTACTGCTAATATGGGGGGTTAGGTGGAGGATTCTGTACAAGTTATTGGTAAAAATAGTTGTGAGAAAGTTGGTAAGGATAATGGTTGGACTAGCGATGTCGAGGCTGAAATCACTGCAATTGCCCAAAAGTATTCTGATCAAAATATTGTACATGGTGAAGCTTTAGGAGTGGAGAAAAATGTTACTACTATGAAGGAAGATCGTATAGCTTTTGTTGATCATGACACACCCGAAATGATTCCTAAAAAAATGAAACCAACAGGGGTCATGAAGTCACCATTCAGGAACACATTTGACTCTGGTGGCAGCATCCAAATTGCTCTAAATAAGACAACTAAGTCAAAGAAGCCCATCTTGACAAATAAGCCAAATAAGTCCATCTTCACTGTAAAGTATCCTTTTCAGGAAAATATTGAGAATCCTATTGATTTCACAATATTGTGTAAGTGGAACACTTTCATCAATAGAGACTTAAGGACTAATGCGCCGTAAGTTTTATGTTTCAGTTTTTTCTTCTTTTTTTCCTTGTTTATTTTTCTTGTTTCGTGTTATGAACTATATATTTTCATCATGATTCATCAGGGCTGGTGTTTATACAGAGATTGGAAATAAGCTAAATAAAATCTTTGAATTTGGAGTTGATGATGTTGGAAAGAAAAATTATTCTTCACATTTGCATATTCGGCCTACCCCTATATGATTCAGTAAGTCAACACTATAATGCTTCTTCATATTTCAGCATATTGATGTTAATTTGTTAGCATAAATGTCATTTATTTTCTTTTATCCATGTTGTAATTACAGATAGATTCTATCTATAATAAATGAGAAATGGGACTTGGTAACCCTTGGATAGGAGGCAGAAGAAAGGACTAGAATAATAATGGCAATAAAAAATATAGTATCAACTTGGAAGAGTATCTTTTATGTATATTTGCAGTATCTTCTGTAAAATGTATAATCGGTTTATACATAAAATATACGTTTTAGTTTTCTCATAATGTAATTTTCTGACTATGTGTGTCTTTTCTTCATATTTCAGCATATTGATCTTATTTTTTACTATTTGAGAAAGAAAGGGAAGTACGATGCTAATGTTCCAGTAAGATTAACAACTACCGACTGTTGGTTTAACTGCTTGATTTGGAATTTGTACAATGAGTTTTTAGAGAAAAACAGAGACATGAATTTGATTACTGAAACATGTCCAATTATTGAGTATGTACTTGGGTATTTTTTTTAAGATGTAACGTTCCTTGGTGTACTGTTGATGAAGTCTTTTTTCCTATAAATCTGCCTGATAAGTGGCACTAGATATTGACGAGACTTTCATTCAAAGATCTACGCATTTATGTATATGATTCCATGAGTGGCACACGACATAATATTGTAGTTCGGAGATCAATTGAGCCATACCCAGTGTTGCTCCTATATTTCCTTCATCGTATTAGTTTGTGGGACACAAAGGAGAATCCTATGGGAATTCCCGCCATTAATCCTTTTGAGATTCATGTCGTTGATGGGTTGCAAACGCAAGATAATACGTAAATTATTATTGAATATTTCTGATTCTTATTCATTTTGTACATGAATTCCTATTTGGATATTATACTAACTTATTCAATGTTTATGTGCGACCTTGTATGTAGTGACTATGGTGTTTATGTTGCTGCATTTGCTGAGTACATCATTCAAGGCAGCAGTATTCCTAAAGCTATTGATATTGATGAGATACGAAACCGATATGGTATATTGTTATGGGATTATGGAATGAAAAAATAAAGAGCACGTGCAGTTAGTGACGACAAGTCTACTGGTAGATTAAAGGATCTAACAAAAAAGGGCAAATAGCATGCCGTTGGTGATGACGAAGCTTTGAAGGATAGCAAGAAAAGGCGCAAGTCGCATGCCGTTGGTGATGGCGAGACTTTAAAGGATATCAAGAAAAAGGGCAAGTTGAAGGGTAAGATGAAATAGTTTGGGATAGTTTAGCGAACAATTCACATGTAGTTTAAGATGAAGTAGTTTGGTTCTGATGTTGTTTTAAGATTGGATACAGTTGCATAGTTATATCACATTTTATGATTTTTGTTTGGGATGTTTTCAAACAATATGTTTGAAATGCTAATGTTGAATATTACTTTTAATTGCGACTTGTTTGTTTTCACTTAATAGTGAAAATTTTAAAGTTTTAGATTTTGTGTAGTTTTATAATTTCTATAGTTTTAATCTGTTTTAATAGGTTTTGCAAATCTAGCTGGTGTTGCTAAGTTGTTATAGGAAGTTTCGTGAATGAAGTTTGGGGGTAGCTAAACTGTATATAAACTGTATATAAATTGTATAGTGATAGTATATTTATATATAAATTGTATAGTGGGAGTCTATTTATATATTTTTTGTATAGTGACAGTCTATTTTGTATGTTTTTTGTATAGTGGCAGTCTATTTGTATATAAATTGTATAGTGACAGTCTATTTGTATATCGTTTTTATAGTGACAGTCTATTTTGTATATATTTTTTGTATAGTGACAGTCTATATTTTATATTTTTTGTATGGTGACAATGTATATTGTAGAAACATATTTTTTAGACATGCACATTTTTTGGCAAGCAGAATAAGAGCTTAAAGGATACAAATATCAATTTAACATTATTTGGAATAAATCTTCTACCAATTTTTTCATTACGATGAAAAGTAGTATCTTTATTCATACATCAGAGAGAATCCGATTGCAAATCTCATTATTTCCAATATTCTAATTGTAACATTCACAAGGAAAAAAGTTACAAAACATTAAATCACTGTAGCAACATCTACTAGTTGTCTCGAGCATTCCTGCATGTTCTTCTGTTGTGTCCTTGTCTTCCATACAGTCCACGGGTAACTGTTCAGTATACATATATTCATAAAGTCCCTTGCGTCGCGACTTCATAGGTCATCCTGATTTGCCCTTCACTATTGGTGATAGGGCCATATTACCCAACACCTCTGTTGGAAGATCCCATATAGTCTCATCTGGAAGTGGATTAACTGGCACTTTATATGTCTTCTTGAAGTATTCCTTGGTGTAATAGGCAGAATAATACTTGGGTGCTTCTATGTATGTGTAGTCCAATACTGCCATAGCATGTGGGCAAGGAATCTCATCCACTTAAAATCATTTGCACGAGCATTCCCTTTTGCATGTAGATTATGTTCCGCCTTTGTTCATTATCCATCACTGCATATACATAATCGGTTAAAGGCCTCACCTAAATTTAAATAGATATTATTAGTAAAATAGGGGTATAGAAAGTATTAATGCATTGTTTTCAAAATGTGTTATTCAGGCGTATGAAGTAAGACATGATAACAGAATATTTACCATCATCTTCTGCGACAAACTGTTATTTTCCTTCAGTACCTCGTTATAGTTTTTCCTAGGCCAGTAAATGTATTCATTGCAGCCATTCTATTTGTATTATTCTATTCCATAATCAAATTCATCATGTAATCTAGCAAACTCATGATTGGTAGCTCTCTTGCCTCCCTGTTTCTTGCAATGAATGACTCTGCAATATTTGAAGTCATCACCATGTATCTATTAACAGTGGAATGCGCTATGGACCACTTTTCATAACCAACTTGGAACAGGTAACCCCTTACCCTCTTATCAATGTTGTCCATATCTTGCATGAGGCGATTAAAATCTTTAATTTTGTATGCTCTCGCCATTGAAAAAAATATCTCCCTCAACGGGTCATGGTTCTTCTTGAACTACTTCTTTATGTTATTCCAAATATGGAAGATGCATACACAATGAGATACCTCTGGATACATAATCGAAGCAACCCTCAATATGCTTGCATGACGATCGGATATGATGCATATCCTTTCCCTTTTTTCAAAAGCCTATCTAAATATTTCAAAAAATCATTCCCATGAAGCATCATTTTCAGAATCAACAACAACATATGCTTGTAAAAAAGTTTTACCTGGTTAAGAAAATAAGAAAGCATATACACATGTTATTTTTGTTATACCCAAACAAGAACTATCTATACCATATATAACTATTATACGAGGCTGCGACATATTCACCTGCTGCATCTTGTGCGCTAGCTGCTAACATTGTCCCCTTGTGTGAAGATTTAAGGAATGTCATGTCAACTACTATAGTAGGCTTGCAGTATTGCCATCCTATGATTGATGCATTTGGTGTGATAAAAACATACATGAAGCGTCCGTCCTCTGATTTATGTAACATTGTGACAGAACCATAATTTATTATATTTATCATATACAAGTGACCCGTAGTTTACTATAAGATTCACGTGGTATCCCTCTTAGCAGTTCAAGCGCCTTTTCTTTTGTTCTATAATCTTTTACGTAACTCATATTAATCTCATACTGTTGTTTCATCTCGCTCACGATGTCTGCCGGAGTGTATATTATTTTTGAATTGACATATTTGTTGCAGATCATATGTGCAATGGCTGACGAAATAGCATGACATTGTGAAAACAGTCTACCTGTCTCTGGGCAAGTGTGAACATCATTGAACTGTCTAACCTTGAAGACATTTGATTTGTGTAGACTTGAAGATCTAAGACTCCATTTGCAACTTTTATCCACGCATATAAGACAATACCTATTTAAAATATAGTGCTACGATAATGCACTTCTTCAAATATTTACACTTGTGTCTCAAATAAACAAGCAGTACACCTATGCAATCTGATTATACAAAAATTATACATTTATTATACAACTACTATAGAAAATGTCCCAGAGCTGTACACATTTATAATCTCATTACATTACATATATATATTTAATATACATTTATACAAAGAAATAAACACAATGTCACAGAGAAGTACACATATACAATCTCATTATATAATAATTATATATTTTTTATACAAGAAATAACAATAACAACAAAAAACCTAGTGCAATCATATACAGTGAAATTTGGGGAGGGTAATGTGTATTCAGACCTTACTCCTACCTTATACAGGAAGGGAGACTGTTTTCGATAGACCATCAGCTCAAGAACAGTGAAAAAGATAAAATAAACAAACAGTAATAATGGCAAAAAAATAAGATAACAGAAACAAATAGCACAACCTGTAATAGCAAAGGAATACGAAGCTACAAGAGAAGTGCGAAAACTACCGGTAATAATGCCACATCGACTAACAACAAGGAACTCAGAATAAGAGAATACAAGACTAGTACTACTACTACTAGTACGACTAGAAGAGACTCTCGACTACCTATCAACCCACAACCCCAATTCTCGACCTCCACAACTCCCTATCGAGGGTCATGTCTTCGATAAGATGAAATTGTGCCATATCCTGCCTAATCACCTCTCCCTAGTACTTCCTAGGCTTTCCTCTACCTCTCCTCTGCCCCGCTATGGTCAACTTCTCGCATCTCTTCACCAGGACATCAGTGTCTCTCCTCTTCACATACCCAAACCATCTCATCCTCGATTCCCGCAACTTATCCTCCACAGGGGCCATAGAAAAGTGCAATCTCATACGTAGAAATCATACCTTGTTGTAGATGATCTATCCACTATAAATTGACATTTTTCTCGCATTGTTTAGTGTTTTATTACACCAATGAGTGTATGTTTGTCCCAATACAACTGACCTTATGCAATTTCTTCATGTTGTGGGTTGTCTATTATACAATTTTCCTTCATTATCTCAATTTTGTCTTCTTTTTCATGATTATCCATTATCTCAACAATATTAGTTCTGTGTACTTCTTCTATATTCTGATATTGTAAACCAACTGAAGTTGTTGCGAGTAAGTTACCACCCAAGTATGAACTTAAATATGAGCATTCAGCACCTGAATACATAGTTTTCAATGTTATGCATAATGGATATTCAGTGATATCCAGGTTTTTCTTTTTCATCTCCATATACAAGCGCACACTCATATCATTGTATAATGGAACTGCTACATAGCCATCCTTCACTGTATATTTTATCTCTATCTCACTTGTAATTGAATCCCTATCCAATTGCTTGTATATCTCATCAACAAAATACTCATAGCTACAGACTGAATTGATCAGCATGTCGTTAACAAGGAAATTAACAAATTTACTCTCACTTACCCACTCATCACTGTGCTAAAGTAAAATCAAAATCAAAATTGGAACAGTAGTTCCAACATTCACAATCTCCATAAACATTAGTTGAGTTTGTCGATTTTGTATCAATTTCACAATTTCATAACGAAATCTCAACTCTATTAACATGATTGTAGGCCGCAATTGTGCAAAAACTTTAAATTTCAGCATGAATTTTTGGAGCTCTGCTCTGGGTTTACTCTTCAGAAACCCTAGAATTGTTTTGACAATGTGAATATTTGGGTGACTTTTATACTGTTGGGGGTTGAAGATTCCATACTGAACGCGTAAATTTTGGATCCACAATCGATTAGGAGTAATTTCCTTTCTGTTTGCGTTGAGTTTATGGTTTCAGGTTTTTCAGTTGCTAGCTGTTATTATTGTTTTTAGGCTATGTCTTGTATGGGATCATTTTGTGACTACTAGGTGATATAAGTTTGGCCCGAGTGGCTACAAATGAATTTTGCTTTATAAAATTTCATTGTGATAAACTACAACGAAGTCAGAAAAATTGACGAAGGCAAGAGGACTTGATTTTTGAAAAATATTATATCTTACTTATTTTATCAACATTATTTTTTAAAAATAATTAATTAAATACTCTTACGCCAAAAACTGATTGATTTTATTTTATTTAATTTTTTTGCTAACGATTTTAACACTTTTATATTGGAAAATGAAAATAAATAAAATATACATGCTCACTTAATTCCTAATGTTGCATACAATCTTATATTATAGTAACAGTTATGTATCTCTAAAAATAAATGCAGTATAATTGCAAATAATTACCTATCATTTCTTTTCAATAATTGAAATTGATAGAAAATAACGTGCAACACACAACATTTATGGAGATTAGTTATTGAAAATTGTACATGTTATTTTTCAAATAATCGAGGGTCATTTTTTATATTTTAAAAATATAAGCAATGACAACTCATTTCTAGCCGTTGATTTAAGATAAAAAGATTTGTTATCCCATTCAAAAGATAAATGGGGTATTGCTTCGCAAACTCAGAAGGTTAAGAGGATTAAGAGCCCGTTTGGCCAAGCTGCCAAAAATTGTTTATTTTGAAAAGTACTTTTTGAAATATACTTTTGCAAAATAACAGTTTGTATTTGGTCAATTCATTTGAGTAGTGCTTTTTGCAAGTTGATTGTGTTTGGTCGATCTTTTAAAAAAGAATTTTTAAGTATTAAATTACAAAAATGACAGTAAAGGTTCAATTTGCAATTAGTATTATTTAGAAAAGAAAATAAACTTAAATATTATTATAAAAGAATTCAATTAAAATATAAAATGTAAAGTAAAAATATAAATTAAAAATTCCAATCAATGTAAAATATAGTTATTCCATTGAGTATTTGATATTACTTATTGTTTACATGATAATTTAAATATGTCAAAATACATCATTAAATATAAATTTAAAACCTACTTTTAGTAATAGGAGAAAGAGAAAAAAATTAGATTAAAATAAAAAAGAGAAGAAATGTATAGTAGAAATAAAAAGAAAAAGTAAATAAAAATATTAAATTAACGAGGGATAATTTAGAAAATATAAATTTATTGTAAGGGTATTTTTGTCTTAAATAAATTAATTTTCTACTTCTGTTTTTTAGAAGAAGCTAGAATTTATAGTTTCTCCCCAAAAGCAGAAATATTGCTTATGCTAGTCAAAAGTACTTTTTTAATTTGGCCAAATACCTTAAATTTTCCAAAATATACAAAGGTAGAGTTTATTGCTAGAACATAGGTATTAAAGCACTCAAACATTCCTTCATTCACATCTTCTTCATAAAATAAACAAGAATATAATGTTGATAGAATCGTTTATGTGACCATTATATGTTAATAGTACAAGCTTCAACAACCTTTCCATGAGCGTCAACAGTAAAACGTGGACATTGTTTCTTATAGCACTAATTGTTATTCGTCAAACATATTTGAGATTTACACAAGAATACAGATTGATATAAAGTAAACTGAAGTACTAGTGTATATATTATGAAATAATGAAAAACAATGGAATTAAGTGGGCGTTTGGATATAAGAATAGTAAAATTTCGGAAAAAAAGTGAAAAAGAAATTTCAAATAAAAATAGTATTTAAAAATTAGAATTATGTTATGTTTGGATATAAATATAATTTTGTGATGTTTTTGAATTTTTGTGAGTGGTTCGAAGTAAAAAATTTTGAAAAATAACTTTTTGAAATTTTTTAAAATTTTAAAAAAATTTTAAAATTCATTTTTAAGTAAAAATCTAAAATTTCATGACCAAACACTCATTTGAAGCAAAAGAATCTTTTTTTTATGGCCATACGGGCTCAAATTTCCATTTCAACAACTATTGGAGAACAACCTTGAAAATTGGATACATAGTTTTTGTTCCTTTTCAAATTATATTTTGCTTATTCTTAAGTCTTAACTTAGTGCAGGAAACTGTTTCAAAAGTTATTCTACAGGAAGTTGCCAGAAGCAGAAGCTATGCGTCAGGACAGAGATTCTGAATGCTAATTATTACACTTAAAGAATTTTTTTCCAAGTGATAGTTAAAGTTCAAGAAATAGTAAGGTGGCAATGACATCACGTGATTGATTATATTGGGGTCAGATAAATGGAGAAATACGAGCATAATAATATCCGTCGTCCATTCTTTATGTTCATGTGAGGTCGACGTCCTACAACGAAGTTTAAATTGAGATAGAAGAATATTTGAGAGACAAAAATAATATCAGTTTAATTAATTCAGTAAATCGTACGACATATATTTGGGTGGGTTAGATGACTATACGAGTTATGGGTTAATTGAATTTTATTATAAAAAATGGAATTTTAATATGATATGACATGTTAAATCTGTGATATTTATTTTTTGAGTCAAAATATAATAGTTGGATGATTTTATTGTCCTAAAAAAGATAAAAGTGACTTTGATAGTACGTTCCCACCATCTAAGGAATTTACTCCACCAATTTAGTTAAAAGTTTAACTTATATACATAACAATATAAAAATTATTTAATAATATTTCAGTACTAAAAGGTTAATTACAAATAACTTTTAAAGCGAGAATATACAAGTAAAGTAACCTACAAACTTGATAAATAAAACATTGCAACGGATACAATTACACTTATGGTCTAATTTAAAAAGTTTAAGTAGTATATATATAATTTAAGTCCTTAAGTTTATTAACCTGTTTGGCCAAGTTTTTTTTGGGCCAAGTTTCTTTTAAGTCAAAAGTGTTTTTCCAAAAATTGAGGTGTTTGGCCAAGCTTTTGGAGGGAAAAAAATATTTTTGAAGAGAATGAGAAGTAGAAAAAAATAGATTCTCTCAAAAAACACTTTTTGAAAAGTATTTTTGAGAAAAATACATGTAAAAGTAATTTTTAAAAGTTTGGCCAAATACTAATTACTGCTCAGAAGTGTTTTTCAAATTAATTTGTCAAACACAAACTACTTCTGACCAAAAATACTTTAAAGAAAAATCAGTTCTCAAAATAAGTTATTTTTTTGGCCGGACCAAACACGCTATATATTTCTATAGTTATGGACTTATGGCCATGTCCAAAAGCAGCACTACAGTGAAAAGCACAATCAGAAGAGCCACTGGAAAATGTTACAGTATTTCAGGTTTTCCTCGTGCCGTCGTGCGTAACTAAGAGGTCGTTTGTTAGAGTGTATTAAAATAAATAATGCATGCATTAGCTTTGTGTATTAGTAATATCTTATTTTTAATATTTTTTCAATATGTGTATAACTAATACACGCATTAGTTATACACTCTATTTGGTATTATCCTATATGTAGCCAGGGACGGCCTAACCTCATCGGAGGCCTAAAGCAAAATCTTAATAAGAGACCTTAATATATATATATATATATATATATATATATATATATATATATTGAACATCGTTTTTGAAAAAATTAGACAAGTGAGAATGTAGAATTAAAAAAATGAGAACTTAGTTTTATAAAATACAAAAAATTAAATGAATTTAACGTTGATTGCATCACAACTGAAATGGGATAACCCAGAAAACATAAGTGACTCCTTTTTTTTAGTAAGTAGCTTTCTATATTTGGTAACAATTCAACTTTAGATTTTTTTTTTTATCATTAATGAGATGATTTCTAGCCCAAAAACTTCTATGATTTATTTAAGATTACAAGTTTCAAAAGCCTTCCTTTATTTCATAAAATCCATATCCAGTCAAACACTTTCATATAAATTGGGACGGAAAGAGTATAATTTATGTAAGAAAAATAAATAATAAGTTAGATTATTAGATATAGTTACGTGACCGACTAATGAATAGTGAAATATAATTAAGTAAAAAAGTAAAATAAGATTGACAGAAAACTATTTTAGTTATATTAATTAGAGGAAGAAATCGAGTTATTAAAAATTAATATGACAATAAAGAAATAAATTTATCAATAATAAAAAATATTTATATAAATAATATACTACTATATATAGAGAATACTAGCAATTTTGGGGCCCTTAAATTTTTGGGGCCTAAATCAAGTGTTTCACTTGCTTTAGGGTTGGGCCGCCCCTGTATGTAGCTAATGCACAGCAAACTATGGTATTAACAATACCAAGACTATTAATGCATGCATTAGTACAATTAAAGACAAAATTGTCCTTAAAGTCCCTTAAAACTAAAGAATATAGAGGGTATTTTTGTAAACAACTAATGTTTTTAAAAATTACGCAATGCATTTTAATTTTTAATACACCATACTAAATAGTGGATAAAAATAATCTCTACATAATCAATACTTTCATTACTAACTCATACATTACTAATACACACTATTCAACTTTATTCTTATACACCCTACCAAACACTCGGTGTGTATTATTTTTTTTTGGTCGTCTCATTGGGTTCCCCTGCATGGCTGGAAATGCAATAACTTGCACGTTGTTCACTGCACGAATCATTTGCATTACAAAAACCTTTTGACTATTAAATTGAAGTCTGTCTATTATTTGATGTAGGGGTTGTCATTTTTCAATTTATTTTGGAGAAATGAATGGTCTAAATTCATGTGACAATTCCTATCTAATTTACCTAAGTAGCTTTTATTTTCTTAGGGAGTCTTAAAGCTGCTACTGACAGGTGGTTGGAAATGCAAAAGATACGACAATTTTCAGAGGCGGCTTAACCCCTAGACCACTAAAGCGTCCGTTTTAGTCTTCAGAAAATCAGAGGCCCCAAAATTAAAGATACTCATCTTACGTATTACTCCTCCTGTTTCAATTTAGATTAATTAGTTTGATTCGATACTGAATTTAAAGAATATTTTTTAAATTTATGGTCTTAAAAAATTAAGGGATAAAAATTTTGTGGAGCTATAATATTTGTGTGGTTATAAAAAAATTTATTAAATGTAAAATAGATAAAATAAAGAATTTAAAATTAAATTATTTTCAAAATTAGAAATATGTCATTTATTTTGGAACAGACTAAAAAGAAAAGTACCTCGTCTAATTTGAAACAGAGTGAGTACTAGGTAGGGTATGCCTGTACTGTGCACAGGCCCAATGTGATAAATATAGTTTCGAAACTTTTTAATGTCTGTCAATGGTAGAGAGTCAAACACTTTCAAAATTTATTGACTGACAATTTTAATTCGAACAATCCAGTTAAATAATTAATATACATCTACTACTAGCCCACCATTGGAATACCAACAAGAAAAGGAGAAACCCAGAAATGCTCAAAACGCTAGCCATGGCAAAATTCAAATCGATAAAAAAATAATCCCTTTCTTCGCCGTTGTTAGAGAAAATTATGAGCTTTAGAAGAAAAAACCTTACAGAATCGGTGTAGAAAGAGGGTTGATTTCAAAGAGAGAAAGAGGAAAATCCTTTAGAAAGATTGGGGTTTGTCCGGGTAAGTAAGGAATTGTGAGGATTTTTCAGGATTTACTAAATTAAAAGGCTACAATCAAGGGATACTCATTTAAAATTAATTTGTATATAATTGTTAAATTATATATGACTATATAATTAAGTTAAAACCTTATTAGGGAGGGTAAATAAATTTCATATATAACATAGGGAGGTAAAAATCTAATCTTTTTAATGGTACTTATAGATCTGTTTGACCCTTTCTATAAAAATTTTATTTGAAATTTAACTTCAAATGGGAAAACGAAGAAGATTCTGCCTCTTTTTGTACCTGTATATGCTATCTTAATATTTTGATATTGTAGAGCATTCTATTTTTTTTTGGTGAGAAAGCAAAAAAGTTTTTTCTTCAAAAAAGCGTACATGAAACTGAAAGAATAGAGTAATTTGCGCTCTTCCTAATAGCAGCACATTTAAATATCATTCTTCAAACATCAAAAATTATAATCTTTGATTTTCCTTTTTTACCTATGCAATTTTGAGTGGTGAATTAAAATATGTAAGAATTATTAAGAAAGAAAGATAGTTTTAAAAAGAAAATTAATTTGTGCAATATAGTTACTTTTAAAATTTAAAGAGAAGTATAAGATGATACTCTTATCTTAAAGTTGTTGACCTATTTGTTTGTTGAGAATGAAAAGAGTACACCTTTTTCTTCCGCAAAAGATTACAGTTTGACTATACCCTTTAATTTTAACATTCTTTTTATCATTTGAAAATTAGAAATTTAAAATTAGTTCACTTTCATCCTCAAGCAAAGGCGTAGCATTTTAAAGCTTTGTAGTACCCATTTTTATCCTCCTTTTAACTTTTGTAGTACCTTCTAGCAGTGGCGGATCCAAGAGTTAGTTTATGAGTTCTTATCGTAACATCAAATTAAAAAATATTAATAATTTCACACTTAAATATTTATAAATATTTAATATTTTTTTAATATAAATATAGGGTCTACGCAAAAATTATTGAGTTACCAAAAAGTCGTAATCAATACTCTAGGTCCACAGCTGCTTTGTAAATCCCACTAAATTATCCTTTTCCTCATAATTCTTTTGGTATTGAAAGTGAAAAAGAAAGTTTTTGAAAATTTGAAATATAAGCATTTTCTTTAATGAACACAATAGCAAAATTTATATAAAAACGGAGAGCTAGACTGCTAGCCGCTAGGTGTGGCCTTGAAACATCCAAAGTGTGGCCCACATGATCAGGAAAAAGTGGCTGCTTTAAGTGAAAGCGTGGCATGGGACATTCAGGTGGGCCCCTACAATTTTGGCAAACTTCAGGGTGTACAAGTGATAAAGCTAGCATGTACAATACCTTAGAGCAGGTAAGACATGAAATTCCGGAACTATCCTTATAGTAAAATTGGCATGTTGATGGAGAGGTGTCACACTCTCACTAGAATAAGAGAATGTAATTTAAACTTTTATTGTATTTATTATTAAATAGTTATAAGAAATTTTTTCAACCATCTTTTGCTACCTTATCATCAATAGTTAATAACATAGTTTTATACTTTATATTTATTTTTTGAGTTGGTTGAAAAAATTCAAATGAAAGTGAAAGGTAATTAAATCTGTAGTTACTTTCTAGTTCTTCTTAGTTCTTACTATAACTTGAATAAATTTTATTTACAACTCTAATTTTATAAGATATTTTCTTTCAAGATCTTTGCAGGCACTCTTCAAGCTAATAAGATCGTAAAAAGTTATAATTAATTTATTTTTCAGCTTTGTAAATCCAAATTTTCACACGATTGTTACTTTGGGAGGCAATGCTACATGTGAAAAACAAAATTCAAAATTAAACTTAATAAGATCTTATCAAATATTAGTAATATTTCAACAAAGATTAAAGGGGTTAGTTACATGATCAAGATTAAATTGCATCTCAAAAAGTAAAAAAGAATAAATTTCAACAAAATATCTAAAATTATTAAATAAGTTTAAGGCTCTTATTACGGGTTTACTTTAGGCCTCCAATACTAATAATTAAGCCGCTTTTACATTCTTTTTTATTAAAATTTAAGACAGAGTTTAAATTATATACACTGTGAGATAGAGTTTCAAATGTTATGGGATACGATTTAATATTGTAATACCTAAAAACTTATGTAACTCCAAAGCCAAAGCATGGTAGGGATCAAATGCACCTCCTAAACTTATAGAGTAATTTTTCTCTAACTAAATACCAAGTTGAATGAAGAGTGTAGTGTCATGAGTTATCTATCCCATGCACAAGAATTAATTAATGAATCCCTTTGAGCATTTATTATCACTTTTAGTCTATGTCAGAAACTATTTATATTGATAGCCGGAAAAGTGTATAAAATTTATATAATTTTTGTATATGACATACAATATATATATATATATATATATAATTTTAAAAACGGCTATACAATATTGTTTTTTAAAATTTGCAAATGAAGATATTAATGTTACAACAGATTAGTTTTTTGCCTTTCGGGTAGTGGATAAAGGGGGGGGGAGGGGGGGGTGATGTGTTTACTGTCAATGGGTAGCATGCTACAGAGTTACTGTGGCCCATTGTTATTGACATTTTTAATAGGGACCTTTTCTTTTCTTTTCTTTTCAATGTTTATAGGACCTACTAAAACCAATTAAAGAATATATTTCTTAGATTTCCATCATGGGATTGTGCATGGGAATCTTGGTTTCTACAACTTTCCACGAGTGTCAAGTCCTCACCGACCGCTCAAATTTAATTTGTGAGATTTTAAGTAAAGTTCTGTAAAGAATAGTTATTGTGATTAGTGTTTTAAAAGGCTTTCTTGTACTTGGTTTGGGGCTTGCTCTAGGGTAGGGTGAGTATATTTCGGTGTGAACTCAAAAAATCGATCGAATCGAAAATATTTTTATTTCGGTTTCTTTTATTCGATTTTTTCGGTCGGTTTCGATTTAAAATTTTAAAATTTTAGTTTTTCGGTTCGATTTTCGGTTATTAATTTATTTTGTTCGGTCAACCGAAAAAATTGAATTATTAGCAAACCAACAAATTTTCGGTTGGTTTCAGTCGAATTTACCGAAATTTTGAAACAAAACCAACAAATTTGTCACTCTAATTATTACATAGAGAGAGCCCAATATGATAATGTTCAAACCGAAAACTGAACCGAAATTAAAAAACCGAACTGAACCGAACTTATTTGAGTTCGGTTTCGGTTACTACTTTTACAAAATCGAAAACCAAATAACCGAATCGAATTTCTTAAAATCGAACCAAACCGACCGAACGTCCACCCCTACTCTGGGGCAGGGCACTGCCAGCACTGCCAAAATATCTTGAGGCTCACATGCCAGGCTTACTTCTATGATACTTATGTCCAAACATCCGACTGTATATCCAAAATATGACTAACGCTCAGCCTTTGAGATTTGCCTAAGAGTTACTATTATAAATCATGCCTCATATTTTATGATTAGCACTGTCGACACTCAAAATTCTTTAACAAATGAATGAATAAAATTCTATTCATCTACAAACATACGAAGATTAGAAGTAACTCAAAATAATGAGTCATAATATTGATATCTTCTAATTGAGAACATCATGATGGTGAATATCATCTCAATATTTCTTCTGAAAATAAATAGTTAAGATTTACATCCTCACACTTACTACAAGTCTTCATATCTTAGTTCTATGTCTCTCAAAATTATTAGACCTTTTTGTTATTGCTATTTGCAAGTAATTTTATATTAATCAAAAGGAGTAATATTTTAAATTACAACAGTGATGATATCGATTGATTATTAGTTTTTAGAGAGATAAACTGTGTAGTTTAATAATATCTTTTAAGAAATTATAATTTTTAATTGTTCGAAAGAGAATATGTTATAGTTGATTTTTGTCTCACAGTAACTTTAATACTATTGAATTATTTATCATTATAAGAAAATGCTAGACATTTATATTTTATGAGTTATTTAATCCTTTTAAAAAAATTAAACTTTTAATGTATTTTATATATTTTTGTGATTATTATGTTATTTTATTTATTTATAATTTTTTTTAAAGATCCATGGGCATTGCGCCTTATGTCTCGGGATTTACGTCTCGCCCCTCGTTAAGTAAAACGTCCCACTTTTTAAACCACCGGTTGAGATAAGAGTTAATTTGGGAAATAGAAAAAATTTGCTTTGAATTTCGTCAATTTTGAGGGTTAAATATGAGCATGTTCACTTATAATAAGGGCGTCTTTGGAATTAAAATCAAGTGGAGGATAAATTTATTTTATTTTCTATGATTAAGCGGTATATCTAAACTAATCCACTAATGATAAGGGCAAATGTGAGAGTAAATCCAATATAAGGATAACTTTGCTCTATTTCCCATAGTTGATGGGGTATTTTTAGTCCTTTTCCCTATTTTAAATACTAGTGTATTCCACAAAAAGAACTTCGTCGACATTTTATTAGATCATTGTAATAATAGATGGGATTTTAAATTCACTAATTGCACAATTACAACAGCTGTTTTTTCGTCAGAGTGCAGGCAAATGAAATGCTACTATTAGCTAAAAAGTGCTAAACTACTTCTAACAAAATCATATTTTGGGCTTCTTGGTTTTCCTATTAAGCCTTGTCCTAAAAGAAAGTGGATGTTCAAGATTGAGTTGACTTTGAATGTCTTACACATGTTTTGGAGCAATTTTTCCTTGATCATTACAGAAATTGTCTATGCTATCTTTAGTCGAATCAAGAAGCAGCTAATGCACTCTCTTCGAATTCGTTTGTCAGTTTCTTCTTGTTCGCACACTAAACTCAGTATCTATATATTGAGCACAATTATCATCAGATATTGTATTGTATTAAATCTATAGTCAAAAGAATTATGGAGTGACCCACTTGCTATAACTGAACCATACAAATCAAAAGGTTAAGTGATTGTTAGAATTCTTTTAGGAAAAATGACGCAGGATAACCGCTTTCAAAATATTAACCGAATAATATATATATCTTTGGTATATTTATACATACATATACATAGTTTTAGCCGTGTGCTAAAAGTCATCTTTAGCCTATTTTTTTTATAGACTCACATATATTATATTTAGAATAATTGTATGTTGGTTGTTATTATAAGGTTGGCCTAAATTAAAGTGATCTACTAAGGTTTAAAGTTAAATGTGCCAAAAAGACATCTACGTGAATGAGACTTTTCCGTATAGATACGAAATTTTAAAATTATTTACCCGGTTTATTTATGTTTTTTTATTTACAGAATGTAACAAGAGTTTTTTACAAAATATATTTAAATTCGATCGAAATTAAAATTTATCTACAATTTAAATATAATTTTTTAATATAGAATCCGGTCAAAATTATAATTTACATACAATTTATATACAACTTATATACAATTATGCTATTTATATATATATTTTGTATGCCGTTTCTACACCCGACATAGAAAAAATATACAATTTGTATATGTCTTCTTTTTTGAGTTTCAATATGAAATTCTAACCAAAACCACTTCGAATCTTCGTCAGAATCGCATAAAATTATTATACAAACATTAAAAAATATTCTCAATTAGTTACAACAACACTCAATCCAAACAAATAACAATTTTACAAAATTTGATTTTAAAATTTTAAGTTTTGAATCTTCTTAATGGTTGTCAGTGGAGTTTAGACTTATGTCTTCATATTTCATTGGCCCTTAAACTTAGCGGACATCCAAATTAGCAAAAACAGGAAACGATTTTGAAGGTGTATTTTGTATGTTCTTATAAAAAACTAAAATTTCAAAGAGTGCATTGAATTGTTCAAATAGCTAATACGGTTAATTTTATGTTAGTTTGGAAAAATTAGTGTGCTAATATATTTTGTAACTATTCTAGAATATCCATGCTAGATTTCAACTTGAAGCGGCAACAAAGTGACGGGGCAATGGAAATTTGAGAACGAAGAGCAAAGGCAAAAAGAAAATATATATAAAAACAAATTGGGGTCTAATACATTACTATATATGTAAATAGTAAATTATCACGATCCAAAATTTGACCATGGTCGTGATGACGCCTATCGTGTTACAAGGCAAGCTTACTTCCCAAAATATTTCTACTAAACCGATTATAAGAATTTAATAAAATATTTCAACATTTGAATTTCTCATAAACTAAATCAACTTTAAATATAACTTTAGAAATACGGAAACGAGCCCCAAACATCGGGGTGTCACTAAGTCATGAGCGTCTAAATCTATGAACTAAGAAATGAAACTGTCTAACTGTCAATACAATCCAAAAGAAGAAATGATCTGCGGACGCTAGCAGCTACTTTACAATCTCCACAGATAGCCGGCCTGAACTCAACGATCGTCGCGCTCTAACTCACCTGAATCTGCACATAAAGTGCAGGATGTAGCATGAGTACAACCACCTCAGCATGTAACAGAAATAACTAAGGAACTGAGCAGTAGTGACGAGCTAAGTAAAACAGTTCAATTATTTATTTTCACAATTTAAAAATAAACAAAAAATAAACAAGTAAATTTCATAACTCAGTAAATGCCACAAAGAAGTTTAACAGCTAAATGCAGCAACAACACAAATAAATACAACCTCACAGCAGTGTCACTCCATCACTCATCACTCACACTCAGCACTCAATACTCAAAACACTCAACACTCCGCGCTCACCGGGGGTGTGTACAGACTCCGGAAGGGCTCCCAAAGCCCAAACGCTAAGCACGGATAACTCACGTGCTATCATATCAATACCTGGATCCGCACAGTCAACTCACGTGCTACGCGGACAACTCACGTGCTATGGTATCAATACCTGGACCCGCACGGTCAACTCACGTGCTACGCGGACAACTCACTTGCTATGGTATTAATATCCTCACAACCAGGCCCTCGGCTTCACTCAATCATGTACCTCACTAGCCTCACCATCATCAACAAATAAGGGAACACAGCTCACATCAAGTATCACATCATATTAGCAAATAATAGAGACTGAGGTAAACATGTACAATAATTTCTATGACTGAGTACAAATAATGTGAGCATGAATAAAGCCTAAGCATGATCTCTAACATGAATGTAGACAAGTTCAACAACAAGTAACTACGTAAACACAGATGATGGCCACGAGGCCTCACGGGACGGACCACGTCTCAATCCCTCGAGGTATACACCCACACGCCCGTCACCTAGCATGGGTATCACCTCCAAACAGTCACACGATATCAAATTCTCCGGGTTTATACCCTCAAAGCCAGAGTTAAAACTATTACTTACCTTAACAGCGTAAAAATCCTACTCTGGGATGCCCTCGTCTCTGGACTCGGTCTCCAAATGCTCTGAATCTATTCACAATCAGTACAATACCATCAATATACACTAATGGAATGAATTCCACAAGAAAAACTATCAAAATAGACCAAAACCCGAAATTGGCTCAAACCCGGCCCCCGGGCCCACGTCTCAAAATCTGACAAAATTTACAAAACTAGAAAGCTCATTCACTCGCGAGTCTAACCATACCGAATTCATCAAAATCCGATATCGTTTGGTCCCTCAAATCTTAAATTTAAATCAAGAGAGTTTTCAAATTTTCCCAACTCAATTCACCAATTAAATGATAAAAACAACAATGGTAATTTAACCAATATTACGTTAAGAACACTTACTCCGTTGTTTCCTCTGAAAATCACCCAAAATCGCCTCAAATCCGAGCTCCAAATCGTCAAAAACTGAAAATGGGATGAAGTCCCATTTTTAGAACTTAAACTCACTGCCCAAGCTTTTCTTCTTCGCGAACGCGGTCAGTGCCTCGCGTTCGCGAAGCACAAAATATCTCCCGTCCAAATTCCTCCTTCGCGAACGCGACATCACCCTCGCGTTCGCGAAGCACAAAATATCTCCCGTCCAAATTCCTCCTTCGCGAACGCGACATCACCCTCGCGTTCGCGAAGCACAAAATATCTCCCGTCCAAATTCCTCCTTCGCGAACGCGACATCACCCTCGCGTTCGCGAAGCACAAAATATCTCCCGTCCAAATTCCTCCTTCGCGAACGCGACATCACCCTCGCGTTCGCGAAGCACAAAATATCTCCCGTCCAAATTCCTCCTTCGCGAACGCGACATCACCCTCGCGTTCGCGAAGCACAAAATATCTCCCGTCCAAATTCCTCCTTCGCGAACGCGACATCACCCTCGCGTTCGCGAAGCACAAAATATCTCCCGTCCAAATTCCTCCTTCGCGAACGCGACATCACCCTCGCGTTCGCGAAGCACAAAATATCTCCCGTCCAAATTCCTCCTTCGCGAACGCGACATCACCCTCGCGTTCGCGAAGCACAAAATATCTCCCGTCCAAATTCCTCCTTCGCGAACGCGACATCACCCTCGCGTTCGCGAAGCACAAAATGCCTCTACCTCAATGCCTTCTACGCGAACGTGTTCAACTCATCGCGAATGCGCTGTTTCGTTCCCCTTCACTACGCGAACGCGACACCCCATACGCGAACGCGCAGACCAATTGCCTGGGGTCCTCGGCTGCTTCCTCTCTTCTTCGCGAACGCGTAACACCTCTTGCGTTCGCGATGCACACCTAGTCCATCCTTCGCGAACACATGCTTCTCTTCGTGAACGCGAAGAGGAAATATTGCAAGCCTCTTAGTTCCTCTTCGCGAACGCGAGGCTCCACTCGCGAACGCGATGAAGGAAACCAGATGGTGCATCAGAAAAATTCCAACAGAGTTTCAAGTCCAAAATCTAACCCGTTAATCATCCGAAACTCACCAAGCCCCTCGAGACCTCGACCAAATATACCAACAAGTCCTAAAACATCATACGAACTTAGTCGAATCCTCAAATCACCTCAAACAATGCTAAAACCATGAATTACACCCCAATTCAAGCCTAATGAACTTTGAAATTTCTAATTTCTACAAACGACTCCGGAACCTACCAAATCACGTCCGATTGACCTCAAATTTTGCATACAAGTCATAAATAACATAATAGAGGTATTCCAATTTTCAGAATCGAATTCCGACCCTGATATCAAAAGTCAACCCCCCGGTCAAACTTCTCAAAAATTAAACTTTCGGTATTTCAAGCCTAATTCCTCTACGGGCTTCCAAATAATATTTCGGACACGCTCCTAAGCCCAAAATTACCATACTGAGCTATTGGAATCATCAAAATTCAAATTTGAGATCGTTTACATATAGATCCATATCCGATCCACTTTTCTAACTTAAAGTTTTTTCAATTATGAGACTAAGTGTCTCATTTCACTCCGAGTTCCTTCCGGACCTGAACCAACTAACCCGATAAGTCATAAATCAATTGCAAGACATAAATTAAATAGTAAATGGGGGAACAAGATTATAATATTCAAAACGACTGGCCGGGTCATTACATAAATTGTATATCAATTTGTAAGTAAGTTAAAACTTCAATATTAAGAGTAAATCAGTATAAATATATAAAGAAGTAAAAATCTCTATGTGAAGATACCCGAATGTAATTCTAGTTTAATGATATGCTAAATTAAAAAAATATAAATTATGTACCGCTATAATTAGGATTATGATCTCCAAATAAGACATAGAGTTTTTCTTTTTGGTATCATATCGTTAGAAGGAAGAAAATGATTTACGCTTTAGTTTAGAAGACCATTAACCACAATACTACAAGTTTTATCAATTCCCATGTATTCAGGTATGCTTCCGCATTTAATTTTACTTTTTTGATGATTTGACATGAAAGGCCTAGGGATAAGATAATGATGGCCATCTTTAAAGTTTTGGTCTAACAATTGGTATGAGGAGCCTATATCATGTTAAACGGAGATTAATAGATTTTTCATAAATATATTCATAAAAAAGAAAAGGAAAATAGAAAATGGATTACTGGCGGTTAATTATGGTTTTGCAGCAGTAAATCACGGCAGGGTTACTGAATTATGGATGTTGTCTAGGTTTAATCATTTTCTTTAATTCAAATAACTAAAAAGAAAAAGGGAGAAGGATTAACGAGAGAAAGCTTGTGTTTTGTTTTTCTGGTTTAAGGCCTTTTCACGGCAATTTGGTTGGGAAAATGGTACTGCATAACTGTTCTCAAAATAATAGCTGAAAAATATATATTTTTTGTATATATATACATTTTGTATGTTATATACAAAAATTATACAAATTTTATATACTTTTTCGGCTACTAAATATAAATAATTTTTGGCGCGGGCTAAAAATAGAAAAGGTCGGCAGAGACGGGAGGTTAGCTCTCCTCTAAGGCATACTACAAGAAAAGTTTTGAATCCTTATGTGACAGTATTATTTTTTTAATGATGAATTTACTGTAACGACTCGACCTGTCATTTGGAGCATTTACACATCGCTCGGTAGTTTGGGGGCATGAGTAGCTCTGTATGATGTATTATGACTGGTGTGTATCATCATTTTTGATTTTCAGGTGATCCAGAATTTGATTTGGAAGAATGGATTTCATCGTTGAAGCCTTAAGTTGGAAGAGTTGACCAAGTTTGACTTTTGTGAATTTGACCCCGGAACGGAGTTTTGATAGTTTCGTTGGGTCCGGATGGTGAGTTTGTACTCGAGTGTATGTCCGGATTTGCGTTTGTATATATCTAGAAGGATTCGGCAATAATTGGCGAAAATTAAAAATTTAAAAGTTTGAAAAGTTCATAAGTTTGACCGAGAGTTGACTTTTATGATATTGAGTTCGGATTGTTGTTCCGAGAATTGGAATAGCTTTGTTATGTTATTTGGACTTGTGTGCAAAATTTGGGTTCATTCCTGGATGATTTGATATGTTTCGGTACGAGTTTTGAAAGTTAAAAGATTCAAAGTTCATTGTATTTGATTTGAGGTCCGATTCGTCGTTTCGATGTTGTTATACGTGATTTGAGGCCTCGAGTAGGTTCGCGTTATGTTATTGGACTAGTTGGTATATTCGGACGGGATCCCGAGTGGTTCGGAAGAGTTTCGGACGAGGTTCGAATCGTTTGAATCAATATTTGGCTAAGGCTGGTGGTGGCAAGATCTGGTGTGATCGCACCTGCGGCAGGTTTTTGCACAGGTGCGATGGTCGCAGAAGCGACAAAGGAGTCGCAGAAGCGAGGTGAGAGCTGGGTGAGGAAGATCTCCGAAGCGGAGATTTTGGGCGCTGTTGCGGATGCGCAAGTGCAATGAGTTGGAGCGCATGCGCGAAGGTCATCGCAGAAAAGGAGTTGTGTTACCGCAGGTCCGAGGGGGTGCTGAGCCAAGCTATTTTCGCAGAAGCGACCTACTGTCCGCAAATTAGAAGAGTGCTGGGCAGAATGCTTTAAGTTCGAGGGTTCGATAGTTTTACTCATTTTTGGAGCTCGGTTTGGGCGACTTTGAAGAGGACATTCACCACACTAATTGGGGTAAGCATCCTTAACTCGGGTTTGTCTATATTTCATGAATCTATTCTCATTTTTAGCAATTGGTTGATGAATTTTAAAGAGGAAATTGGAGGTTTTGTCTAAAGTTTTGGTGTGTTTGGTATGAAAGAAAATATTTTCCACTTTTTCCATGTTTGGTTGGCTTAAATATTTTGGAAAATATTTTTCTCACGAACTCATTTCCCTCCAATTTGAGGAAAATGTTTTTCCTATCAAGAGAAGGGAAAACATTTTCCAAAACTCATTCACAACCTTCCCCACCCACCCAC
>AWOL01S0011194.1:126777-165596 GCA_000715115.1 Nicotiana otophora | reverse complement strand
ACCCCACCCTAAATAACAACAACAACAACAGCGACCCAGTAAAATCTCACTAGTGGGATCTGGGGAGGGTAGTGTGTACGCAGACCTTACCCCTATCCCGAGGGAGTAGGGAAACACCCCCACCCTAAATAAAAATATTATTAATAGTAGTTTCTTTTCATGTTATAGATAGTTTATTTTTCCATTTCAACTAATGATTTGTTTTTTATGATATAAAAAAGTTTTCAACGAAATGAGCATTTTCTTTTCATGATGTAGAAAAAGTATTTTATTTTATTTCAATGAAATCAGTACTTTATTTTTATGTTGTAGAAATAGTACTTTATTTTTCAACAAAAAAAGAGTATTTTCTTTTTAATTATGGTGCACAAATTTAAACGTTATTTTTGCATAAAACAGTAAAGCAACCCATTAGTTCATCTGGATTTGTGTGAATTTTTAGAGACTTGGAGGAAGGAGGGGAGAAGAGTGAGGAGAGTAGCATATAAAAATATTTTAGTAAAAAGATATTTTCTATTGTCTAACCAAACACTAAAAAATATTTTCCGAAAAATATTTTCCACTCACCAACAAAACAAGGGAAAATAAGTGATAAAATCACTGATTTTTCATGAAAATATTTTATAGGAAAACTTTTTATAAGAAAATATTTTCTTTAGTACCAAACACACTCTTAATGACTTCTCTGACCAAGGAAACTAGGTCGTACCCTAGATATTTTTGAAATTCCATTTTCAAACTAGTTCATTTTCTGTTTTGATAGAATTACAGTTCAGAAAAATAATTAATGAGTTGCAGCATTAAGATCAACATGTTAGAGAAACCAGGGCTGGCTCAATGGCCAAGCAAGTAAAGCCGTTGCTTAGGGCCCATTATTTGTAGGGGCCCCAAAAATTTCTGATATTTAATATATTTGTCCATTTGTTTTAATAATATTAAGTATTTGAAAAGAAAAAAAAAATGCAAGTTTCAAGGAAAGGGGACGCTGGAGAACAATTGAAAAAGGAATATATTTTGGGAATTCATGCCTCACGCATGAACATTCCACTATGTTGTCTCATTTATCTACCAATATTATTATTATAAATGGGAACATTCTTTATCTTTTTTTTATCTTTCTCTACAAAGCCTTCTCTACATTCCAAATTTCCAATCTCATTCAGTTACTACCTCAAAATAAAAGAGCAGAACACAATTACCGTCTGTTTGATTTGTTCTCAAGTATTTTGGCCTTACATCAAGAATTTTGAAGTAGCAAAAGCTTATCAAATTATCTATTTGTTGTCTTGCTGAATCAGGTTTGATCGTTCTATATTTTATTATTTGCATCTACTTTTTAATTTTTTTGGATATATTTTCTTTGTAAGTATATATTGTCCTTTTAATTATTTATTAGAGTTTTAATATGTCAACTAGAAAATATGAATCCGGATATTCAAAACGTCAAAAAGGAAAAGGATTGAAACTCTAGTACAATCCCAAAAAAGAGTACTTGATAAATTTGTAGCGAATAGTAAAACTTCTAAATCAGAAAATGTGGAAGATTTTATGATAGATGAACAAATCACTAATATAATTGAGATAGACAATAATAAAATTCAAGAAGAAGAGAAAGGAGGAGAAGTTGTCGAGAAACCTAACATATATCCTCAAGAAAAACAAGAAGTTCTAAATAAGTTGGATAATTATACTCTTGGGAACATATATGATCCTAGTCAATGGACTAGTATAGATACAAAGTTGAGAGATTTATTAGTAGAAAAGGGGACAATTAAAATTACTAACATAGATTTTTCAAAAGATAAATTCTTTAGACTTTTTTCTACTACAAATTATATTCAAAAATTGGCTAATGGAGAAACACATGAAAGAAGATGGTTAGTTTACTCTAAAGATTTGGATAAGGTATTTTATTTTTGTTGTAAGTTGTTTAATACGACTTCTAGCTTTTGTAGCAGTAAATTAACTAGTGATGGTAGTAATGATTGGAGAAATATAAGTGCTAAGCTCAAAACTCATGAAATATCAAAAGAGCATATTATTAATATGGGTGCATGGATTGATTTAGAAATGAGATTACACAAAAGTAAAACAATTGATAAAGATGTTCAAGAACAAATCAATAGAGATAGAGAGCACTGGAAAAATATATTATCAAGAATTATTGATGTGATAAAAACTCTTGGAAAAAATAATTTGGCATTTAGGGAAAAAAAATAAAAAGATCTATCAAGAAAGTAACAAATTCTTTTTGAGTCTAATTGAAATGATTGCAGTGATCCAATCATGCACGAACATGTTCACCAAATTAAGCATGATGAAATCCATAATCATTACCTTGGACATAATATACAAAATGAATTGATAAATTTATTAACTAGTGAAATTAAGAATAAAATTATTGTCAAAATTATAGAAACAAAGTACTTCTCAACCATACTTGATTGCACTCCAGATGCAAGTCATCAAGAACAAATGTCTTTTATATTACGGAGTGTCGACATTACTGTAACTCCAATAAGAATTACTGAATATTTTTTAGAGTTTTTAAAAGTTGATGATACAAGTGGAAAAGTCTTTTTGAAGTTATTGTAGATGGGATAAAAAATATTGGACTTGATATTGATAATTTAAGAGGACAAAGATATGATAATAGATCCAATATGAAGGGAAAATATCAAGGAGTGCAAAAAAGACCGCTCGACATAAATCCTAGATCATTTTATACATCATGTGGTTGTCATAATCTAAATTTGGTACTTTGTGATATGGCTAATTTTTGTACCAAAGCTATATCATTTTTTGGATTAGTACAACGCATATATTCACTAGTTTCTTCTTCTACTAAGTGATGAAAAATTTTAAAAGATAATATACCCAGCCTAACTCTTAAACTATTATCACAAACGTGTTGGGAAAGTCGTATTGAAAGTATTAAAGCAATACGATTTCAAACTCCACAAATAAGAAATGCTTTATTGAAATTAGTAGAAGTTAGTGAGGATCCAAAAACTAAAAGCTAAGCTAGTTGCTTAGCAACTTATGAGTTTGAAAATTTTGAGTTTTTACTGGGTATGACTATTTGGTATGATATACTATTTGCAGTTCATTCAGTTAGCAAACATTTACAATCAAAAGATATGCATATTGATGTTTCCATAGATCAACTTAGGGGTTTGATTTCTTTTTTCAAAAAATATAGAGAAGAAGGATTTGCAACTGCCATGATTTCTGCTAAGAAAATTGCATATGAGTTGAATATAGAATCTGAATTTCGTAATAAACGTATAATATATAGAAAGAAACAATTTGATGAGAATGTTGATAATAAAATTATAAAATCTCTTGAAGAATCTTTTAGAGTTGATTACTTCTTATACATAGTAGACCAAGCTATATTTTTACTTCAAAGTAGATTTGAACAATTTGAAGCATATGAAAATATTTTTGGTTTCCTATTTAGTGGCAAAAAGTTGAGATCTCTAGATGATGAGAACTTAAAGAAAAATTGTCTTAATCTTGAATGTTCTTTGAAACATAATAGTAACTCTGATATTGATGGTTTAGACTTATTTTATGAATTAAAAGTTTCAAGGGAAATAATGCATGTAGAAGATGATACTCTAATCGATATACTTAATCATATAAAAAGACTTGATTCTTTTCCAAATGCTTATATTGCGTATAGTATAATGTTAACAATTCCTGTAACAGTTGCCTCAGCGGAAAGAAGTTTTTCAAAATTAAAATTAATAAAATCTTACTTAAGATCAACAATGTCTCAAGATAGATTAAATGGATTAGCTATATTATCAATTGAAAAATAATTATTAGAAGAAATCGATTATAAATAAATTATTAATAATTTCGCATCTGAAAAAGCTAGAAAAATAAATTTCAAATAAAATTATGAGTTTTCTTCTACAACAAAAATCTTAGAGCCCCTTATTGAAGTTTGGCTTTAGGCCACAAATATCATTGAGCCGCCCACGAGAGAAACTCCCATCGAAGCTTGCTTATTATGAATCTTTAGATTTGTTTTTATGTGATTAATGAGCACTATCTAAAAAGTAGAAGATTGTAAAATAAAATAAAACTCTTTTTATGTGGTATCAAAGATTTCGTAATAAATATAGAAAACAAAATTTTTAAGTCTAATACACTAACTTGAAAGAATAGCACATCGAGTTTGCAAATATAAAACCTCATTATTTATTTATTTATTTATTTATTTATTTTCCTTTCTTTTAAATGCAACGCTGGAAGCCAACTCAATATAAAACCTTATTAATTTGAGCTAGTTTGCACTTAATGTTTTGTTACTTGAGAAAGAAATAAGATTCTTCATGTGTTGTTAGCACCCCTAGCTTCCTGATTATTTCATATATATTCCTCCTTTAATATAGATATAATACATATTTTAGTTACAGATATGACACATATTAATTAGAGTATATGAATTCAGAAAGCAGTTATAGATATAGTTTCAAATATCAGTACAGAAAGTGAAACCGATTTCTTATCATGAGTTGTTAGTATCTACGTTTAGTATTCAGTATTATATTTCATATTAATTTGTAACTCTTATCTCAATTCTTATGGATGTTCATATATTAAATGATTCAGTAGACTCACTCATCACATTTTCTCTTTCAGACATCGAGGTAAAGAGAAACTACTCCTTCCAGTCCATTTTAATTGTTGAGGTTACAAAAATAAGTGGTTCAAAATACATTTTATTTTAGAAAATTAAGATATAGTTAATTATTGTTTTTCATTTTATTTGAGTATTAGTTATTCTTGAAAGTAAATAATATTAATTACATAGTATAGAAAACTGAAATGTGAAGAACAAATTAAACAAGCTATAGTAGTCAATAAGCTCCTTATTAATAGTTTTCTAAGTGATATATAAAAGAGAAACATGACAATTAAAATGAACCGGATGGAGTACAAATTATTTTACGTATATGGTGTCACACAGATCCACTACTAAAAAACAAATGCTATTTTCTGACCGAATACTGATAATACCTACCAAAAAATCGATTGGATTCGCTCATTTTTTTGAAAATAATTCTTTTGCAATATTTGTGACGAAATCGACTGAGTTGGTCAATTGTTTTTTGTGCCAAACTGGAACAATTATTTTTTCAACCTAGCCGATCTATAATATTTATCAGAAAAATTATTTTTCAAGATCGGTCAGTTTCCTATTTATATAAAATAGAAATTATATTCATCTTTTTGTCAAATCTTTGGTCAACTTATTTTTAAAAACTGACTGAATTATTCAGATACGTATCTATAATTTTAAGAATATGGGTGCACCATTACTTTTAAATTAAATATTTAGTTTGATGATATAAAAGTTTACTGCCACACAACTTACAAAGAAACAATAGTTAATTTCATTGTCATAACAAAATATAGCAACTTAGTTGTCATACTTTGAAAACGATTCATAATAGTATCATTAAGGAAAGGGGATACGTTGATCTCGAAGGAAAAGAAAAGGAAGACTTTAAGGGGAAAAACAAGAGGATGCGTTGCTGTCAATGATATTGATCCATAACCTTAAGTTAGGAGCAGCAACCAATGCACTGCCACTTTTGACCATGGGCATAGTCAAATAATAATAAGTCCCTTTTTTGCCAATTATGTACATAATATATTTGGTATAATTGGAGGATCACGGGTTCACGTGAACCACGATTTACGCTATGGATCCGCTCCTGAAATTATCAAACGACACAGTCGGTAATTAGACCAACAAGCATCAGTGATCTGGTGATAGAATGGTATCCGGCCACAGTGTGGACCTCGGTTTGATTCTGGATGGTGCATTTTATAATTGCGTAAAAAATCGACCTAGATCATTTACTAATTTTTTAAAAATTTATTTTTTTCACCTACGTCGGTTGGTTTTTACCGACCAATTAGGTCGTTTTGATACCGACTAGAGTTTTCCGACCCACCATTTTTGGTCGATAATCCTTTAAAACCAATCGCGTTCGGTCAGTTTTTTCGATCGACAAAAAAAGGTGTATTTAGCAATGATCGTTTTTTTTACTATTCAAAATCGCATAATGTTTTTTCTCAAAGCTAAGCCAAACAACTTAACTCTTCAAATTAAATAAAAATATTCCCTTTGTTAAAAGAAAGAAATAGAAGCACTTCTAATTTTCCAAAAAATTGTCTAACCAAGTTACAAATGAACAAGATAGCTAACTAGACCATGACACACAAAACCAAAAATAAATTCTACTTTTAATTTAGACTTAATTCCAAAAAGAAAAAACTCAGATTTCAAATCGGACTTCCTTTCCTTTTCCTTGCTATAGTCAGTTGTTGGTTTATTAGAGAAATGAACAATTCGTTTAAACAAGTGGAATATTCTATCTATTAGTGCTGAAAGGAGAAATTTATTCTAGCTAGCGAAGTGCCAAAGTGAGTATTGTTTTCAATATCTCTTCCGTCATAGTTGGCCTCATTAATATGTGCAGTTGTTCTTGATCACGCTTCCTCCTATAAGAAAAGATTAATTGTTGACATATACGAGTGGCCTATTACAACTATCAAAATCCTCCTTAGTTAAATCTGTTCTCCTTGTTTATTAAACAAATTTAACTAATAAAACTCACGTTTCTCCAAGCACCTCATTGCATACTTCTAAGAATGAAATGTCAAAATATTTGGGAAATGCGTCATTCTTTGGGATTTTTATGTTATTAATCTAGTTAGAAAGGAAAATTCCAAGAGTATTGTTATCTAGTTGTAGTTGTTGATGTAATCCTTATCACCTTCACACAGTAAGGGGGCATTTTTATCTAAAATGGTTGTAGTTGTTGATTTATTCCGATCACCTTCTCACAGTAAGGGACAAGGAGGAGGTATTTTTCTCTATACAATAGTTGTAGTAGTTGATTTATACCATGTCATCTTCTCAGAGTAAGGAGAAAAAGGGCAAACAATAACAATAGTTGAGCGCCAGTACGTAGACGATTAGCTGGGCCCTCAAGCACTCCAATTGGCAATTACTTTGATTATTTGTGCGTGTACATATTTATATATACACACACGTTCACTTAAACAGAAAAAAGAAAGAATTGATTACATGTATCAACATGGATAATGATGATTATTCAATTGGCTAGAAAGAGGCGGATCCAGGATTTTAAGAGGATGTGTGCACTATTGTGAAGATGCGGATTTAAAATTTATATTTGACGAGTTTAACTTTAGTATCTACCATGTAACCACTACACTTTTGAAATTATAGGTTCAAAATTATATTCTTTTTAAAATTTTAGTGATTTTCACGTATATATCTATACTCCGTGCCGAAAACAAGACCGTCCGGAGTTGGATTTGAACAACCAATTTCACTCGTAGAGATGCACCCAATGATTATTGCACCATAAGAGTCTTTGAGCATGGGTTCACACACATATAATTAAGTAATTTTCAAGAAATATAACATTATTATACATAGTTTAGGGAGAGGAGTAAGGGTTTATGTGAACTCACCCTAAGACGTAGATACGCCCCTAGTTAGACTGAGACGTAATTGTTGTTGTTTGTTTATAACTTAACATGATTAAGCTTGAGTATATGGCACAACTATACAGCTTAGAAAATTTAGCTAGTATACAACTATACATTATATCTTTCGCTAGTACAATTTAAGAGCGAGCCTCTTTACAGTAGGCGCCACTCCAAGTTGTGAAACCAATTGTCGCAATGGGAACTGTGATTTTTGTCAACTATAAATAGGAGGCTTCTATGCTCAACTCAAACACATCTCTTCACTGCAAGAGGGTCCAAATATATCTGTCATTAGAGAAAGACCATTCAGCGGCAATCTGAGCTGCAGAACTCCAACCTCTAGTATATCCAAATCTCTTGAGAAAAAATATGGAAGATAAAGGACTAAGCACCAAGATGAGGAGAATCCTCCTATTGGTTAACTGTCTAATACTCGCTGTTGGTGTTTGTGGTGGTCCTCTTATGATGCGCCTATATTATGTCGGGGGAGGTTCAAGAGTATGGCTTAGCAGTTGGTTACAAACTGGTGGATGGCCACTCACCCTTATACCTCTTGCCATCCTATATTTTTATCGTCGAAAGTCCGAGGGTGCTAATGCCAAGTTTTGCTTGATAACACCCCAGATTTTCATTGTATCACTTGTCATTGGCGTTGGTACTGGTATTGATAATTTTCTGTATTCATGGGGCGGGTCAAAGCTCCCCGTGTCAACCTCTTCACTTCTTCTTGCTGCTCAACTTGGCTTCACAGCAGTAGGTGCTTTTTTCATAGTGAAGCTGAAATTCACACCCTACTCTATTAATGCAGTAATTCTACTGACAGTTGGCGCTGTTTTATTGGGTATTCGATCTAATGGTGATAAGCCAGAGGGTGTGACAAGTAAAGCCTATGTTCTTGGTTTTATAATGACACTTCTGGCAGCAGCTTTGTATGGAATTATTTTGCCTAGTATTGAATTGATTTACTTAAAGGCAAAACAAGCTATTACTGTGACGTTGGTGTTGGAGATTCAGATTGTCATGTGTTTTGCTGCTACTGCTTTTTGCACAATAGGAATGGTCGCTAATAAAGACTTTCAGGTATCTTTTTAACGCACCCCTTTCCATCCCCATACTCTATCCATTCTCAAAAGAATGACAATGTTTTCTTAATTAGTTCGTTATAAAGAATGATATTTTTTAATTTAAAAATAAATTAACTAGAACTCCTCATTTTCCTCTTAATATTTTAATGACAAGTTTTTATAGCGATATAAATCGTGGCATATTTAAGATAAGTATTCATTGCTTTCTTAAATTACAAGCCATATCATATATATATATATAGAGAGTATAATAGAGGGAGTAGCATTTTTCTTTAAACTTGCCCTTTCCGTTTGCCATCTCTAAATTATCTTAACATAGTGCTCTTTTATGGTATTACTTAGATCCTGTGATTCCCTCAAATCTATCAACTACTTCCTCAGTGATATATTGGGGTTCACCAACTCAATATCTTTTTTATGAATTTCTTCGTTTTCGTTGGCAATGTTTTTTCTTTTTCTTTTTCCTTTTCCTTTTCCTTTTCCTTTTCCTTTTCTTAATAATCTTATTTCCGGTAAAGTTTTCTAACGCTAATGACAAGAGAGAGAACAGAAGCTTGTGGGTCTCGAGTTGACTTTATCAGTAAGACATTAATGAAGGAACTTAATATTATTCACATATCCCACTTATTAGAGGGATAAAAAACTCTTCTGTCATGGAATACATTTCTCTAAGTTGGAATATATCAATATCATAGGTTTGGGTTGAGTGAGACATTTTTGTCATACTTAACGATGATGCTCTTGTATTAAATTTGCATATTTCAAAAGTAGATAAAAACTAGAGCAACAGGATTCGAACATATTTTCTAAAAATGATGTATGTTAGATACTGCTCACTCCGTTTCAATTTAAATGCTGTAGTTTGACTAGGCACGAAATTTAAGGAAAAAAAAGTCTTTTGAAACATGTGGTGCAAAAAACTTAAGGGGCAAAAGCTTAGTAGGGCCATAATATTTGTGTGGCTATAGAGGAATAACCTAGCATGTTTCTTGTTTGTTTTCCTTAGCGGCATAGTACAACTTCTTATTAAGGGTAAATTAGGTAGAACGAAAAGTTTAAAGTTAAATTGTTTCTAAATATAGACATGTGTCATTCTTTTTGAAACGGACTAATAAAGAAAGTATGTCATCTAAATTGAAACAGAGAGTATTTTTTTTTTTTAGAGATTCTCTTATAAGATCAACAATTAATGTAATTTTTAAGTTTTAAAAATAAAATTTACATTTTTGAAATCTATATCTAATGTACTATACATATCATAATAATTAATAATTTATAACTTTTGAAAAATATTTTTTAAAAAATGGTAAAAAGGAAACCCCCCAAATATTAATAGTTCCTACATAAATTGGAATAAAGGTATACTAATTTTATTGTAGTCTTAGAGATTTTACATAAAGATCAAGGATTAAAATATTGACTGAAATTTGCAGGCAATATCAAGGGAGGCAACCCAATTTAATCTCCAAGAAGCTAGATATTATACAATAATAGTATGGACTGCCATTGTTTGGCAATGTTTCTTTGTGGGTGCTGTTGGAGTTATCTACTGTTCTTCTGCTTTAATGTCTGGTGTTATAATAGCAGTTTTACTCCCTGTTACTGAGGTATTGGCCATAGTTTTCTTTAGTGAAAAGTTTTCAGGTGAAAAGGGTGTTTCTCTTTTCCTGTCTCTTTGGGGTTTCGTCTCATACTTCTATGGAGAATTCAAGCAAATGAAGAAGCAGAAGAATAAAAGTTCAGAAACAGAGATGACAACAACGCAAATCGAATCTGTTTGATTTACTATATATTCAGTTTTACATGTATTAGATGCAATATATAATTTGATATTGCTTTATTTAGTGTTTGGTTTCTATGTATTATGAATCTTGAATAGCTACTCGTGCAATAATTTAATACACTGGTGGTATTATTCTATGAGTTAAGTTATATATAATATCGCCGGTGAAGAATATTTACATCATCACGTCACTTTTTATCTTTGTATGGAATAATCATGCATGAATTATGTAATGAAATGAAAGGTTTTGTTGTCACTCTTTAGTTGTACGATTTTTGTTTGATATTTCTCAAGCCACCACTATGATTTGGTATCAATTACTTAGCCATAATCTTAGGTTCGATCTGGACCGCTCCTGTGTGATTGCAGAATTCTAAACTAATTACAACGTGATTTTGAAAAATAATTCAGCTGATTATTCGAATTTGTACCCACAGCGACAACCAACTTTTCTTGTTACGTGAAAATTACTTCACATGCAGAATTAAGTTTCTGGTCCCAAACATCTTTTCTGGTAATAGAGACGTAGAGTGTTGACCCAATGAATCTGATGATCAGGAAAAATTAGACTTTCCTTAGCAAGTGTATAGAGTCCAGCTTTTATGCTAACCATTAACAAGTGTTAGACCAAAACTTTAAAGATGAACCCAACCAATCTTATTCTTATTCTTATATCTATCATGTCAAATCATCGAAAAACTAAAATTAGATCTTTAAGTGTGCTCAAATCCATTAGAATGCACAAAACTTCTTCTCTTTTTGTTAGTGATCTTCCAAATCAAGACGTAAGCCGTTCTTTTCTTTCCAACGATAGAATACCAGAAGAAAAACTCTACGCCTCATTTGTGGACCATAATCCTAATTATAGATGCACATAATTTATGTATTTCTAATTTAGCGTATTATTAAATTAGAAATTTTATTTGGGTATCTACCCATGACATCCCATACTTTTATGAGTGTGTCTTTTTGGCCCATTTAACTTTAAACCTCAGTAGATCCTTCAATTTTAGCCAATACCTTATAATGGTAACAACCAACATACAATTAGTCTTAGTGCAATATATGTGAAAGTCTATAAATGTTTTTCTAAAAATCTCCTACTTGGACCATACACACACACACACACACACACACACACACACACATATATATATATATATATATATATAAAATCCTATAATTGTATGTAACCTTATAAGCTCAAAATATTTGTTATCATAATCCGAAGTACGTCAAAACAATCTTGTTCATCAATCATGCCAATATTGGATCAAGGCGACTTTTGTTGTATTTATCGTAACTAAACCTTCCTTGATCACGGATACTAACATAACCAAATGACATAGATCAAGTATGGATGTGTAGCATAAAATTTACGTGCAATGTGATCCAAGAATGCCTATATCCAATTGGTCAAACTGAAAAACAAGTTAGAGTAAAAAATAATCTGAATACTTTATTTCTGTAGAAATAACCCCAAGTATCCTTAAACTGAAATCATATCCTGAAACCTTAAACTGAAAATTAAATTTTATCTATAAAGAACATTTAAGAGGTTATAAACTCCCACTAAAATTGAATATCCTTATATAACATGGCATCATATGAGCAATGTGCTCATGAAGACCTTAGGTGGTACTCCCTTAGTAAGTGGATCCACAACCATGGAGTTTGTACGAATATGTTCTATAGATACCTAGTCACTTTCAACTCTTTCTTTAACATCTAGGAACTTTCTGTCAATGCACTTTGACTTTATCAAACTCCTATTGTTATTGTAATACACGATTGTTAACTTATTGTCACAAAATATATGAAATAATTTTTCAATTTCATCCAAAATTCGCAGCCAAGTGACAAACTTTTACAGTCATATTCCATAATCAGATACCTCATATTACTCTATAAACTCAACTTTGATTGTACAAAGAACTACGAGTGTTTATTTAATACTCTTCCTGATATAGCTCATCAACCAATTGTATACTATATTGGTATCTAGAAAAGACGATATCTGAATAGCTGCTTATCTTTAACTTTTTCGACTTTGTTTATGTGGGCATAAACAATGCATGAATGTTCTCTGTATATATATTTTGAACCTCTTGGTTGCTTTATAAAGATGAATTTTTAAGTTACAATATCTGCCCAAAATTCTAAAATTATATGCATATATTCAAGTGCATAATTTCTTTAATAACATTGAACTTGAGGTTGTAGAGTTTTTTCTTTAGGAATAATTTCTGAAATGGATTGTTAAATGTTATTGTATTGAACACTGCCGATAGAAGGTCGGTTCAGTTAGCTCTACAGGTATGGTGCTTCAGGCAGTCACAATGCTTATGGATCTTGTCCTGAGAAACTAGTATATAGTGCACTTCCCGCTCCAGTTAGTGCACCTCTAATACAGAGTTATCGGGGTGGTTATTAAGATAGACTGTGACAGTTCAAGATCACCAGTCAAGTTAGCTGAGGGCTTGTTATAAATGTGGGGATCTAAGGCATGTCGCAAAGTTTTCCCTAGGTCACAGAGCAGTATGCCACAGTAGGGTACTCATACCATGGTTCCGGCACCGATGGCTCTACCACCCGCACAACCAAATAGAGGCGGTGGTTAGGCAGCCCGAGGTGGGGCCAGTTAGTTAGAAGTGGAGGCCAGTAAGTGAGAAGTCATCCCAGAGGTGGAGGTCAGGTTGGTGGGGCTCATCCTGAGGAGGAGTTTGATAAGTTGGGATTTTGACTACTTATTAGCGCCTTTTAGCTTTTATTTTAGTTTAAAAGTGCTTAATTGTATTCCCAAAAACTGATGAAATGTACTTAATTGCAGGAATATTGGAAGATGAGCTCCCGAGATGAAATCCAACTCAAGAATGAGTAATCTGAACTCAAGAACAAAAACATAAAAAAACCCTCAAAGTACGAACCGTAGAATATCATCTGCAGCCGTAGGTCGTGAAGTAATTCCATCAGAGAATGTTGCAAGATGCGGATCGCACATGATTTATGCGGCCGCGGAAGCTGGGTCAAAGAAAAAGTTCAGAGAACCTACACCTCTAGTCAAACACAAGTGTGGACCGCACAATAAAAATTCAGAGAACCTATACCTCCAGTCAAACATAAGTGCGGACCGCACAATTATTGTGCGGCCGCAGAAGAAGAGCTACACGCCCGCACAATTCCATGTGCGGACAGCAGAAGAACAAAGTGCGGCCGCAGACATTATTGTTCGGACCGCAGAAAGGGGGAAGTGCTGCCACACTTTATTATTATGCGGCCGCAGATTTCCAACATTTTCAAGCTGAAGCAAAGTGCGGACCGCACATGGAATTGTGCGGCCGCAGAATCTCTAAAAGGGCATTTTTTTCCGACAATTCCAGCCCTGTATAAATAGAAGAGTTCCATTTTTTTAGGTCAACTTTTGGCATCACCTGCTACAGTAGACGGTTTCTTTTACGCTTTTTAGCATTTTTTGCTATTTTGAACTTTTTGAATATTGATTTCATCATTTTAATTATTAATATAAGTTTAATTATTACCCCTTCTTCTTTTTCTTCCAATTTAAGCATGAGCAGCTACATTCTTACTAGGGTTGTAACCTAACCCTAGTGTGTAAACTTAATGGGTGTTTGATTTATTACTTATTTATGGTTGGATATTTATTAACTAGCCTTGTTCCTACTTTTATTTGATGAATTAATGGTTGCAAACATTATTTCATGCCTATTTGACTTGGTCTCTACTTGAGAAAGATAGACTTAGTCTAGGAAAACTTGGCTCGCAAGAAATTGGATCAATCGAGAGATTGATGAGCCCAATTAAAGGGTTGAACCTAGAGATAGTAAAATCCGACTTGAGCTTATTATCAACTGTTTTATTCAATACCCATTTGGACTTGAGAAAGCCAAATTAGGCAAAATTATTCTCTGACCGAGAGGTAGTTAGTGGGTATTTGAGTGTTGATAGCTATAATACACCCCGACTAATAAAATAAGCTTTAAAACTTACAACCCATTAGGCAAACACCTAGGTGATGGCCATAGCCCTAGGCCTTTTATAACATTTGAACAACAACCAAAACCAATTTGTTGTTTCATTCTTTAAATCACAATCGTAGTTTAATTTAGATTTTCAAACAAAGCCAAATATTGTGAAAGCATAAATTTAGATATACAAACTCACACGCTAAGATATATACTAGTAACACCCATTCATATAGCTCCCTGCGGAATTCGACCCCGACTTTTATTGGGTATTACTATTGCATTGACTGTTTTCATATCCTTAAATAGAGGAGTGAAATTGGATGAGACTAATTTTTGGCGCCATTGTCGGGGACCTAAAAAATGGTGTTAGCTATATATTTAGATGTGCTTTTGGAATATCTTCTTTTCCTTCCTTGTTACTAATATGTGAGTATTTTAGGTACAATCATGGCAAACAACGAGCTCGAAAACATAGCCGTGAGGGATGTGGACGTGGACGATGATCAAATGGATAAGGTCCCTCTTGAACCTCAAGCCCATAGACAAGGCCGACCTCCTCAAGACAATGTACCCGTTCCACCCCCACCTCTACCATGAGCGGCTCCACACCGGGTGTTGCCGAATGAAGGGAATGAAAGTGCTATAGTCCCACCCCGTATTAGGGTGAGAAACTTTCAAATACCCAATGTGATGCTCACTTTGCTCGAGCAACGAGGGTTCTTCACCGGTGCACCGGGTCAAACTGCATATAAACACGTGAAAGCGTTCGTTGATACGTGTTGGAGGAGCAACCAAACATATGTCTCCGAGGATGCTTTGAGACTAAGGCTTTTTCTGTTCTCTCTATGGGGGAAAGCTTTAGATTGGTTGGAACGTTTACCAAATCATTTCATTTGTACTTGGGATGAACTGGGGGAGACATTTATTTCAAAGTACTTCTCTCCCGAGAACATGGCCATTCTTTGGGATGAAATTCTAGCATTCAAGCAAGAGCCCAATGGACCACTACACGAGATATGGGAAAGACATAGAACAATGGTGAAAGAGTTCCCCAATAATGATATGACGGAGAACATGATTCAACAAACTTTCTATCGGGGGATCAATACCACCAGCCAATGTGTAGTAAATCAACTTGCCGGTGGGAAATTCATGAATACGCCTTATGTGGAGGCGTTTGATATTTTGGATTAGATGGTGGATACTTCATCAGCATGGCAATATAGAGCCAATGTTCCACAAGGTGATCCAAATGTGATTCTTCTTCATAAAGAGTTACATGACCATGGGCAAGCCATAGCCGAGTTGACAACCACTATGAACCAATTGGCAAAGGCTCAACTTTAATAAATGCAAAATCCGAGGCAAGTCAATGCTATGGAGGGAGTCAATATGATGGCGAACAAGAGAAGAACAAGAAGTCCACAAGTGCAACAAAGAGTAGACAATTTTGTGCAAGATGATAGTGGATTTTATCAAGGAGATTCTTACAATGATCAAGAAGAAGAGGTCCAATAAGTAAACAACTTTCAAGGGCAAAGAAACAACTTTCAAGGCCCTAGTCAACAACAATGGAGACCTTCAAATAATCAAGGCAATTGGAATTCTAACAACCAAGGTAATTAGAATAGTAGAAACTATCAAGGCAATTGAAATAAAAACAATTAAGGCAATTGGGGAGACGACAACTAAGGCGGGTGGAACAACAACCAAGGAAATCGGGGTTCGGGTTTTCAAAGGCCCCTGATGTAAACAACTGAGCAACCCACCCTCTTATCTTTCTCATGGTCCTAGTTCCTCCAACAATGAAATGGGTCATATTGAGAACATGTTCATGCAAATGATAGAGAAAAATGCCGATTCCGATGCCCAACTTGCTTCACACAACATATCAATCCGAAACTTAGAAGTGCAAATGGGTCAAATCTCTCAAGCTTTAAATTCTCGTCCTAAAGGGGCACTACCAAGTGATACTGTGGTAAACCCGAAGGATAGGAACAATACGGGGTATGCCATGACCGTTACTACAAGAAGTGAAAGAGGTGGAAATGCACCTACCTCAAGTGAAAGGCTACTTTTTGACGATGAGCAAGTGGTAGAAGAAGAGGAGATCCCGAACAATGTTATGCCAGCAAATGAAGAAGTGAAGATTGATATTGATGACACAGTGAAAGAGACTCAAGAGGATGTGAACCCATCTAGGGATCATGTGATTGACATACCGGAACCGGTAGTGGAAACATCTAAGGCACCATTGCCTAAGCCACCTCCTCCCTATCCTCAAAGTCTTGCTAAGAAAAATGGCGAGAATCAATTCAAAAAGTTCATTGATATGCTAAAGAGTCTCTCTATAAATGTTCCATTAGTTGAAGCCTTGGAGAAAATGCCCGGATATGCAAAATTTATGAAGGACTTGGTGACAAAGAAGAGATCGATGAATTTCAAAACTATCAAAGTCATTCACCAAGTGAGTGCAATTGTGCATTCGATGGCTTCTAAGTTGGAAGATCCTGGTGCTTTTACAGTACCTTGTACAATTGGAAGTGCCGAGTTTGCAGAAGCTCTTTGTGATCTTGGGGTGAGTATCAATTTGATGCCCTATTCGGTTTTCAAGACATTGGGAATTAGGCAACCAAGACCCACATCCATGAGATTACAAATGGTCGATCATACAATGAAGAGACTGTTGGGGGTGATTGAGGATGTATTGGTTTGAGTTGACAAGTTCATTCTCCCGGTGGATTTTGTTATTCTTGATTATGAAGTGGACTATGAGGTGTCGATTATTCTTGGTAGACCTTTACTTGCTACGGGAAAGGCTCTTGTTGATGTGGAAGCCGAAGAACACACTTTCCGGGTGGGTGATAAAAAGGTGGTGTTCCACGTGTGCAAATCTGTGAGGAAACCGAATAACAATGAAGTGTGTTCGTTCGTGGACTTGGTGACCGATGTGATTATTGATGATACAAGTGCCAAGATTAACGTGGGTGATATGTTGGAGGCCATCTTGCTCAATTTTGATGATGACACGATGGATGGCTTCATGGAATACGTTAATTCTTTGCAAGGGATTGGGTCGTACAATTATGCACCCCGAAAACTTTCCTTGGATCTTGAGAATAGGAAAACTCCTCCTACAAAGACTTCAATTGAAGAGCCTCCTATCTCGGAGTTGAAGCCATTACCTCCACATCTCAGGTATGAATTCCTTGGCCCTTGCTATACTTTACCAGTTATTCTTTCCTCTTGTTTGACTAACGTGCAGGTTGACTCTATATTGGCGGTGCTCCATAAGAGGAAGAAATCTATTGGGTGGACATTAGTGGATATTCAGGGAATAAGCCCCGCATTTTGCATGCACAAGATTAACTTGGAGAAAGATGCCAAACCCTCCATTAAACATAAAAGGAGACTCAATGAATCCATGCAAGACGTGGTCAAAAAAGAGATTATAAAGTTGTTAGATGCCGGGGTTGTCTACCCCATTTCTAATAGTTTGTGGACTTCTCCAGTGCAATGCGTTCTGAAGAAGGGGGCATAACTGTGGTCACCAATGACAAGAACGAGTTGATTCCAACAAGAACGGTGACCGGGTGGAGAGTGTGTATGGACTATCGGAAGCTAAACAAAGTCACAAGGAAAGACCATTTTCCACTACCCTTTCTTAACTAAATGCTTGATAGGTTGGCCGATCGGGCATTCTATTGCTTTCTAGATGGATATTCGGGATAAAATCAAATCCTTATTGCCCCGGAAGATCAAGAGAAAATAACTTTCACTTTTCCCTATGGCACTTTCTCTTTCAAGCGGATGCCATTTGGCTTATGCAATGCACCGACAACTTTTCAACGGTGCATGATGGTGATCCTTATAGATATGGTAGAGGACTACCTTGAAGTCTTTTGGTAGTCGAGGATGCCTTTGATGATTTATTGGCAAATTTGGATAAGGTATTAGCAAGGTGTGAAGAAACGAACTTGGTGTTAAATTGGGAGAAATTCCATTTCATGGTCGAGGAGGGTATTCTCCTTGGCCACAAGATTTCAAAGAAGGTAATAGAGTTCGACAAGGCAAAAATAGAGGTGATTTATAAACTTCCACCCCAACACTCGTAAAGGGCGTGAGAAGTTTCTTGGGTTACGCGGGAGTCTACCGGCATTTCATAAAGGATTTTTCCAAAGTGGTGAACCCCTTGTGCAAGCTTTTGGAGAAAGATGCTAAATTTCATTTCAATGATGATTACATGAGAGCATTTGAATTTCTCAAGTTCAAGTTGACAACTACTCCCATTATCACCGCTCCTAATTGGAGTATTCCTTTTGAGCTCATGTGTGATGCTAGTGATGTAGCGGTTAGAGCAGCTTTTGGGCAACGTATGAACCAGATTTTTCATCCGGTCTACTATGCTAATCAGACCATAAATGATGCCCAAGTCAATTACACCGTTACCTAAAAAGAGCTCTTTGCCACTGTATTTTCTATTGAGAAGTTCCGCCCGTACTTGATGGGTGGAAAGGTTATTGTTCATACAGATCATGTGGCACTTCAGTATCTTATGAGTAAGAAATATTGAAAGCTAGGTTGATGAGAAGGGTGCTATTTTTGCAAGAGTTTGATATTGATATTCAAGATCGGAAAGAGAGTGAAAATCAAGTGGCAGACCACTTGTCTTGTTTAGAGGAGGAGGGAAGGCCGCATGATGGCCTTGAAATCATTGATTCCTTCCCCGATGAGAAACTCTTAGCTATTTTAATGAAGGAGGTCCCATTGTTTGCCGATCTAGCAAACTACCTTATGTGTGGAATCATCCCGGATGAGTTCTCTTCAAATCAAAGGAAGAAGCTCAAACGAGATTGTCAAGAGTATTATTGGGACGAGCCTTACCTCTTCCGGATTTGCACGGATGGGGTAATTAGAAGATGTGTACTGGATGAAGAGCAAAGTATTATTCTTGAAGCTTGTCACTCTTCGCCTTATGGTGGTCACCATAGTAGAGCAAGAACGACGACTAAAGTGCTAAATTGCAGTTTCTATTAGCGCACTCTCTACAAAGATGCAAGTGATATAGTGAAAAGATGTGATGAATGCCAACTGGCCGGTGGAATCTCGAAGAAGAATGAAATGCCTCTCACTACCATTTTGGAGATTGATATCTTTGATGTGTGGGGTATTGACTTCATGGGTCCCTTTGTGAGTTCTTGTGGAAACACCTACATTTTGGTCGTGGTTGATTATGTGTATAAATGGGTTGAGGCCATTGCTCTACCCAACAATGAAGCGAGAAGTGTGGGGCAGTTTTGAAGAAGAATATTCTCACAAAATTTGGTACTCTGTATGCTATCATAAGCGATGGGGGGTCACATTTTTGCAACAAAGCTTTTGACACCTTACTTAGCAAGTATTGTGTCACTCATAAAGTTACGACTCCCTATCATCCTCAATCTAGTGGTCAAGTGGAAGTATCCAATTGGAAGATAAATAAAGAGTATCTTGTCCAAAATAGTGAATGCTAACCGAATGGATTGGTCGAAAAAGCTTGATGGTGCACTATGAGCTTATCAGACTTCTTTCTAAACTCCTAGAAGGATGTCTACATACCGGTTGGTGTTTGGAAAAGATTGTCATCTTCCGGTGGAACTAGAGCACAAAGCCATGTGGGATTTAAAGAAGTTAAATCTTGATTGGGATGCAGTCGCTAACTTGCGAGCTGCACAATTGAATGAATTAGATGAGTTCCGGTATCATGCATATACAAGTTCATCCTTGTACAAAGATAAAATGAAGTACCTTCATGACAAATACATCCGAAACAAGGAGTTTAAGGTGGGCAATCTTGTTTTGTTGTTCGACTCATGAATGAAGATGTTTCCCAGAAAGATGAAATCCAAATGGAGTGGTCCCTTTGAAATTGTGGGTGTGACACCTTTTGGTGCATTGGACTTGAAGAACAAAAAGATGAGGTGTTGCGAGTCAATGGTCACCGGGTAAAACATTATTTGGGACAAGCTGATGATGGCCACATGGTGGTAGTGATTCATTTGAAGTGATGGTAATCTGCGTCCTACCGCGACGTTAAATCACACGCTTCTTGGGAGGCAATCCATGTTTATTTTCTTTTTCTCTTTTTCTTTTATAGATAAGTGTTATTTTGTGCTAACTGGATTTGAAGTGTGTTGCAGGACTGAGTATGCTTTAAATGAACTGTGCTCAAAAAAATTGGCCAAGTATGGAAAAAGTGCGGACCGTACAATTTTGAATGCTACAACAGAAGGCAACTGCTGCCACATAAATCTTGTGCAGACCGCACAAATTGAGATGAAAAATGCAAACTCTCTGAAGATTGTTTGTCAGAGAAACAGCCAAAGTGCATCCGCATAACAAAATCTGCGGTCCGCACCAAAATCTGCGGCCACATAGCTAAATCTGCGGACCGCAGATGGTCAAAGGCAATTGAACTACCAGGTAGCAGAGTATTGACCGCAAAATAATTCTGCAGCCGAACTCAATCTCTTGCTCCTTAAGTTTGGCCCTTCAGTATAAATAGTACTTGTGGGGCTACTGTTCGACTTTTTCCCTCTCTGATCTCAAACATTCTAAAAAATTGATATTTCTTGCTAAAATAGTTGTTCTCAAATCTAACATCTGTGATCATTCGTCTGCATTACTTCAAATTTGGTATGCTCAAATCACTTCTAGGATTCTTCAATTTTCTTAGTTTAATTTATAATTTGTTAGTTATTTTAGGCCATTTGTCACTAGAGGTCAATTTTATGTCTATGTGGGGTTTAAATTGTGTTGGGTCAACTCCTAATTGCTATTTGGGGAATGAGTATCTTGATTATCGTGTTTTATTGCTATTACCATGTCGAATTTGTGCAAAATATTGAAACCCATAGAAAGTCTGCCCGATCTAATTTTAAAATCTGCGGCCGCACAAGAAATTGTGCGGTCTGCAGAAGTGGAGATTAGAGAAGTTGGTGAAGCATGATTCTACGGACCGCACTTGAAATTGTGCGGAGGGCAGAAATTCCATCGCGACCGCAGAAATGTTTGTGCGGCCGCATATAAGACCAATCTATGTTTTCAAAGAGTTGTTATTTTGAGGTATCCAATGTACGACTGAAATAAAAATTGTGCGGACCGCACTTCAGATGTGCGGTAGCACTTACAATTGTGTGGACTGCAGTTTCATCACTGTGTCCGCTCTTCCAAATTGCACGGGCCGCACAACCCATTTTGTGATCGCACTTGTAATTGTGCGGACCGCACTTCCCCACCCTCCACTCTGGTTTTTCACTGTGATCACTGTGTGTGTTCAATTGAATTACAACTGACTTTTGCTGTTGTTTGTTATAAAAATAGTAAGATCTCGAGATCGTGGTGACAAGTCAAAAGGGAGGGATGAGCCTTCTAGAGGCAGAGGCAAAATCAATTTACCCCTTGCCCTCCAAAGGGTAATCAGCAAGAAAGCCACATTAGGTCGAGGAAGACAGCCCGAGCCCTCCAAATCTAGTTTATATGCCCCATATTGGGAAGCATCGGAGGGCGACTTAGGGCAAGAGCAGCCTGCGGTTCAATCACATTACAACAACCGCAGGGAAGGTACTAACTTAGAGATGAACCTTCCTCCTAACATAGAACTTTTGAGGGTTCGGAGAGTGCAAGTCAGGCTTCAGAATCCTCTGCTACACTTGTCCCTGAAGCACTAGCAGCTGCTGTGGATGATATTCCGGACGATGGTAGAGGAGGTGATACCGCAGTTGCCTTCCTTGAGAGGTCGAAGAAGAAAGAGGTCTGGGAGAACCGATTTGTGAGTTTGATGGACATGAAGAACCCAAAGAGAAAGGGTCTGCAGTCTACTACCGCATGCCAGTCTGATGAACCTTCGGTGGTAGCTGCAGAGTCCACAGATATGCCTTCCACTTCAGCAGTGCCATCTTCCAGTACAACTGCCATTCCTCCACCTTCAGCCTTAGTTCCTCCCTCATCGGCTTTGAAGCCGATGCCTATGCCTTCTGCTCCACTATCTGTGCTGGGAGACTCCCAGACTTTGGTGAGCCTCACCAACTGGATGCAGACAACTATTGCAAAGCTGTATGACTTATCCGGTTATTTTGCAGCACAATCATCAATGCCGGTATCCCAGATACCTCCGACAGTGGAGGAAACTTTGAAGAACCTCCTAGAGAACCAAACCATAATAATGAACACCTTGGTACATCATGGATTAGCGATTGAGGAGCTGGGCAAGAAAGTAAAGAAAATGAGGAAATCCTAGGCGTCCAAGAAATCAATTGAAAGGTTGTAGAAAGAGGTGACCAAGATTGCAGCAGCTGGAGATCTTCCATTTGACATGCCGATAGATCTAGTAATGTCAGCACCAGCACTATCAGCAGCACAATCAGTTCCAGTGGCACCAGCTGGCTAGTCTGAGGAGCCAGACCATGCTGCTGACACTGCTGAGGCAGTCCACCAGATGTTCACCAACCCAGATACTCCCGGACTTAAGGATGATGAGATCTAATTGGAGGCTGAGGTCGGTGCCACTGCTGGGGACATAGAGATGCTCACCGAGCCATAGGGAGTTTTCTTTACTCTCACCCTTCTTATACTCTTATTTTTTAAGCATTGGGGACAATTCTTATTTTTATTCGGGGGTGGGGGGTGGGGGAGTGAAGTTTCTTTGACATTTTGATGATTCTAATGATGTATTTTGATAACTATGAGTCACATTGGCCTGTAATTAACTTAGTACTATTTTTTCCTTCTCGTTATTTATATATTCTCTCTTATCCCTCTTTATGTATATTCGTTTAGCTTTCAATAGCCTTTTGCTTTATTAGCTTCTTAATCTTTATGTTTGTCTTCTTTTTGACTTGGTAGCTTCTTTTTGATTTGCTTTTTGAAATAGTAGCTTCTTTTTGCTTTAATAGTGTTTTTTATGTTTTAGTAGATAATAAGCGTTTGGTTTTCTTAATGCCACGATTCTTTTCAAAGGTGGTTTTTTGTGTGAACTGGGTGACTCTTCCCAACGATGAATGGCGTGATAACTCTCTTAAGGGATTGAGTCCGTTGTTGGTAGTTAGGTAATAATAGTAGTAATAACGAATAAAAAGACCTAATTGAGTCATGCTCGTAGAGTCAAACATGCTTCACTTGGTATCAACACACTTAACTATGTGCTTATGGTTAAAAAATAAGGTTGTTGGAAAGAAATAGCTCTAGTTAGTGATCTTTTGACTCTTGTGTTGACTTAGGAAATCATCGAGTGGTTTAGTCAAACCATAGTGATTTTCAATCTTGAATATGGTCGTTGTGGGCGCTCAACTCTATCCTCTTTAACAATCCAGCTGCGTGAGAGGTGAGATATTGTTGTTGCAAGTCCAAGTATCCATGGAAATGGTCTAGAACTTTCCCCGAATGTGTTTCTAGGCGAAATTGTAAGTTTTGCTTGGCTTGAGAAGTGATTGTAGGCTCTCCTTGACCCGCTTGAAATTTTCCATAGCCCACCAATTATGTTATCCCTAGTCAACCCAATTGAGTCTAAAACCTTTCTCATTTGATAACTATGTTACAAGCCTTTACCCGTTTTATAGTCACCCTCTCTTAGCACCCGAGCTTTCCATAACACTCTTGTGAAAAAATTGGCTACAAACGTACGTTTGTGGGAGAGACGAGGAGTTTGAAAAAGGTATCAAGACAAAAGAGAAAAGAAATGAAGAGATGGAAAGGCAAGAAAAATGCAAAAAGAAAGTGAATAAGTTGAAATGTTGAAGGGATTCAAAGAAAAGTAATGATGCAAAGCATGAAAAAAAAGCAAAGAAGGAGAAAATGAATATTATGATCAAGAAAGAGTGATGTTAAGTCTCTCTAGTTCCCCCAAGGAAAAGAAAATGCCTCAATGATTTGGCAAAGGCATGTGCCGATAAAAGAAAATGGAGTGCTTAAGGAAAGATGAACCCGTTCTATCCTAGCTTATCCAACCTTAGTCCAAAAGCCTTTATTTGCATCTCAAAAAAGCCCTAAGTGATTTCAAGTGGAGTAAGATTACATTAGTGGTGATTTACATGAGGGGCAAGCCTATGGTACTTAAAGCCGTACTTGCGACATTCTTTTGAGAGAGATGAGTAATCTTTCACAAATCTTTGAATTGAGTGCTATAGGCAAACAAAGAGTAGAGGAGGAGGATTTTGGGATCCACAATAACCCACTTGAAAGAGCGAGCTTCCTTGATGAATAAAGTCAACTCTTGATGCTCGAGTGTCACATTAGAACCATTCTTGCTGAAAAGCTTAACTTGTTGCCTTGTTGATAATTCATAAGTGTCGTGGGTAATTGTTGGTCCCAATTGATGTGTGATTGATTCACCTATGATTAGCTCGAATGGCTCTTAACTTGTGGAGGTGGGAACTAATTTATTTGCTTGAGGACAAGCAAAAGCTCAAGTTTGGGGGAGTTGATAATTGGAAATTTTGACTACTTGTTAGTGCCTTTTAGCTTTCGTTTTAGTCCAAAAGCGCTTAATTGTATTCCCGAAAACTGATGAAATATACTTAATCGCAGGAATATTGGAAGATGAGCTCCTGAGATGAAATCCAACTCAAGAAGGAGTAATCTGAATTCAAGGACAAAAACAGGCACAAAAGCTCAAAGTGCGGACCGCAGAATATCATCAGCGGCCGTAGGTCGTGAAGCAATTCCATCAGAGAATGTTGCAAGATGCAGACCGCACATGAATTGTGTGGCCGCAAAAATTGAGTCAGAGAAAAGTTCATAGAACCTGCACCTCCAGTCCAACACAAGTGCAGACCGCACAATTATTGTACGGTTACAGAAGAAGAGCTACGCGGCCGCACAATTCCATGTGCGGACCGCAGAAGAACAAAGTGCAGCTGCATACATTATTTTGCGGACCGCAGAAAGAGGGCGGTGTGACCGCACTTCATTATTTTGCGTCCGTAGATTTCCAACTTATCAAGTTGAAGCAAAGTGCAGATCGCACATGGAATTGTGAGGCATCAGAATCTCCGAAAGTGCATTTTTGTCCGAAAATTCTAGCCCTTTATAAATACAAGAGTTTCACTTTTTAGGTTAACTTTTGACTTCAGCTGCTACAGTAAACGATTTCTTTAACTCTTTTTAGTAGTTTTTGCTATTTTGAGCTTTTTGAATATTGATTTCATAATTTTAATTATCAATATGGGTTTAATTATCACTTCTTCTTCTTTTTCTTCCAATTTAAGCATGAGTAGCTAGATTCTTACTAGGGTTGTGACCCAACCCTAGTGTGTAAACTTAATGGGTATTAGATTTATTACTTATTTATAGTTGTGTGTTTATTATCTAGCCTTGTTCTTGCTTTTATTTGAAGAATTAATGGTTGCAAATATTATTTCATGCCTATTTGACTTGGTCTCTACTTGAGAAAGAGAGACTTAGTATTGGAAAACTTGGCTAGCAAGAAATTGGGTCAATCGAGAGATTGATGAGCCGAATTAAAGGGTTGGGCCTAGAGATAGTAAAACCCGACTTGAGCTTATTATCAAATATTTTGTTCAATATCCATCTGGACTTGAGAAAGCCAAATTGGGCAAAATCATTCTCTGACCGAGAGGTAGTGAGTGGGTATTTTAGTGTTGATAGCTATAATACACCCCGACCAATAAAACAAGCTTTAAAGTTTACAACCCATTAGGCAAACACCTAAGTGAAGGTCATAGACCTAGGCCTTTTATATCATTTGAAAAACAACCAAAAACAATTTCCTTGTTTCATTCTTTAAATCACAATTGTAGTTTAATTTAGATTTTCAAATAAAATCAAATTTTGCGGAAGTGCAAATTTAGATATACAAACTCACACGCTAAGATATATACTACTAACACCCATTCATATAGTTCCCTACAGAATTCGACCCCGACTCTTGTTGGGTATTACTATTGCATCGACCGTTTTCATATCCTCAAATAGAGGAGTGAAACTGGACGAGACCAGAGTCGTCCGATGCAGGTATTATATGTATTATCTCAGTCTGTCATAAAGATGCTTCCATGTTGTTTGATCCGGTTTCTACATATTCTTATGTGTCTTTATATTTTGCTTCATATTTGAGTATGCCTTGTGATTCTCTTAATGTTCTTGTTTCTGTGTGTATACCGGTTGAAGATTCCATAGTAGTCATTTGGGTGTACAAGTCTTGTGTTGTTACTATTAATAGTTTTGATACAATAGTTGATCTTCTGTTGTTGGATATTGTTGATTTCGAGGTCATTCTTGGTATGGATTGGTTGTACCCGTATCATGCTATCTTAGATTGTCATGCCAAGACTGTCACTTTAGCTATGCTAGGGTTGCCTAGATTAGAGTGAGAGGGACTCTCGGTCACTCCACTAGCAGGGTGGTTTCATATTTAAGGCTCGACGTATGGTCGAGAAGGGGTGCTTTCCATATTTGGCTTATATCTATGATTCTAAAGGTGTTTCCTACAGATTTGCTGGGTATTTCAGCCGAAGGGATATTGGCTTTTGCATTGATTTGGTTCCGGTCAGTCAGCCTATTTCTATGCCACCATACCATATGGCTCCAGCAAAGTTGAAAGAACTGAAGGATCAGTTGCAAGATTTACTTTATAAGGGATTCAATAAACTTAGTGTTTTGTCTTGTGGTGCGCCAATATTATTTGTTAAGAAAAAAGATAGATCAATAAGGATGTGCATAGATTGTCGGCAGTAGAACAAGGTCGCTATTTAGAAAAAGGTATTTTCTAAGATTTATGTGAGATATGGCTACCATCCGGTGAACACTAGGGCATATGATATTCCTAAGTCAACTTTTAGGACTCGTTATTGTCATTACGAGTTCTTGGTGATGTCATTTGGCATGACCAATGCTCCAACAACCTTCATGGATTTGATGAACTGAGTGTTCAACTCTTATTTGGATTCCTTCATGACTGTCTTCATTGATTATATTATGGTTTACTCTCGCAGTCGATAGGAGCATGAGCAACGCCAATGGATTATATTTCAGACCTTGAAGGATTGCCAGCTATATGCTTCGACGCGTGAGTTCTGGTTAGACTCATTTGCATTTTATGGTTATATTGTGTCATCCGAAGGTATCAAGGTGGAACCTAAGAATATTGACGTAGTTCAGAACTGTCCTAGACCTGCTTCATCTATAGAGATTCAGAGCTTTAAAGGTTTGGTGGGTTACTATCATTATTTTGTGGAGGGGTTTCCATCTATCTCAGTCTCTTTGACCAAGTTTACCCAGAATGGTGCTCTTTTTAGATGATCCGACAAGTGTGAGGCGATCGTTTAGAAGCTCAAGACTGCCTTTATTACAACCCCACTATTGGTATTGTCGAGAGGTTCAAGATTTTACATTATGTATTGTGATACATCACGTATTGGACTTGGCACGGTATTGATGCAGGATTGTAGGTGATTGCCTACATGTCTCGTCAACTAAAGGTTCATGAGAAGAATTACTATGTGCATAATTTGGAGTTTTCAGCCATAGTTCACGCACTCAAGATTTGGAGGCACTATTTTATACACGTTCCATGTGAGGTTTATACCGACCATCAGAGTCTCCATCATCTATTCAAGTAGAAAGACCTTAGTTTGAGGTAGCAGCGATTGTTAAAGATACTGAAAAACTATGATATCACCATATTATATCATTCGGAAAAGGCAAATGTGGTGTCTGATGCCTTGAGTAGGAAAGCGGAGAGCATGGGTAGTTTGGCATTTTTACGGGCAGTGGAGAGGCCATTATCAGGGATGTTCAGGCTTTGGCCAACCGATTCGTGAGGTTGGATATTTAGAATCCTAGTGGGGTTCTTGCTTGTGTTGTGGCCCAGTCATCGTTGTTGGAGTGCATCAAGGATAGCCAGTTTGATGATTCTCACTTGTTGGTGTTGAAAGGCACGGTGCAACGGGGTGGTGTGAAGGAGGTTGTGATTGTGGATAATTTTGTTATGCGGCTTCAGGGCTGAATTTATGTTTTGAATGTTGATGGTTTGAGAGAGTTGATCCTTAAGGATGCTCATAGTTCACGGTATTTCATTCACCCAGGTGTCACGAATATATATCGTGACTTATAACAACACTATTGATGGCAGAAGGTTAAGAAAGATATTGTTGGACATGTATCTCGGTGTCTGAATTGTTAATAGGTAAAGTACGAACATCATAAACCGAGTAGGTTGACTATGTGATTAGGGATACCGAAGTGAAAATGGGAGCACATCACTATGGACTTTGTGGCAGGCTTACGACAGACATTGAGGAAGTATGATATTGTTTGGGTTATTGTCGACCGGTTGAATAAGTCCGCACACTTCATTCCGGCGATGAAATCCTATTCTCTAGAGCGGTTGGCTCAGATTTACATCCGGGAGATTATCTGCCTGCACGGTGTGCCTATTTCTATCATTTCGGACCTGGGTACGCAGTTCACATCACAATTCTGGAGAGTGTACTATTCAGATTTTGAAGGACATATTGCGGGCATGCTTTACGGATTTCAGTGGTCAGTGGGACCAATTTCTACCTCTAGCAGAGTTCGCCTACAACAACAACTACCGATTGAGTATCCATATGGCTCCATATGAGCCCTTATATGGGAGGCTGTGTCGTTCTCCGGTTGGTTAGTTTGAGCTCGGCGAGGCTAGATTGTTAGGCACTAATTTGGTTCGTGATACTTTGGAGAAGGTGAAAGTGATTCAGGAGCGTCTTCATATAGTGCAGTCTGAGCAAAAGAGTTATGCAAACCCGAAGGTTCGAGAGATGGCTTACATGGAAGGTGAGAAGGGGGTGATGCAATTTAGGAAGAAGGTAAAATTGATTCTGAGGTTTATTGGCCCGTTTGAGATCTTGGAGAGAGTTGGGGAGGTTGCTTATAAGCTTGAATTTTCACCTAGCCTAGCATAGGTACATCTGGTATTTCATGTCTCCATGATTCGAAAGTACCATGAAGATAGATCATATGTTTTGGACTTTAGCACGGTGCAACTTGATGAGAATTTGACCTATGAGGAAGAGCCAGTGACTATTCTGGACCGGCAAGTTCGAAAGTCGAGATATAAGAGTTTTTCTTTTGTGAAAGTGCGTTGGAGAGGTCACATAATTGAGGAGGCTACTTAGGAGTTCAAGTCCGATATAGGGAGTAGCTACACATACCTTCTTTCCAGTCCAGGTACATTTCTATGTCTGTTCGAGGACAAATAATTCTTTTAGAGGTGGAGAACGTAACGATCCGATAGGTCGTTTTGAGTACTAGCTGATAAGTAGGGATTTTGACTACTTATTTGCGCCTTTTGACTTTCGTTTTAGTTAAAATATGCTTAAAGGTATTCCCGCAAACTGATGAAATATGCTTACTTGTAGGAGTATTGGAAAATGAGCCAAGGTGATGAAATTCAACTCAAGAAGGAGTGATTTTGAAGAAGGACAAAAATCAAGAAAAAAGGCTAAAGTGCGGACCGCAGAATTCTGTCTGCAGCCGCAGAACAAGAAGAAACTTTGACAGTTGTGCAATGCAAAGTAATTTGCACCTTTTGACTTTCGTTTTAGTTCAAAAATGCTTAAAGGTATTCTCGAAAACTGATGAAATATGCTTACTTATAGGAGTATTGGAAAATGAGCCAAGGTGATGAAATTCAACCTAAGAAGGTGTGATTTTGAACAAGGACAAAAATAAAGAAAAAAGGCTAAAGTGCGGACCACAAAATTCTGTCTGGGGCCGCAGAACAAGAAGAAAATTTGACAGTGCTGCAATGCAAAGTGCGAACCGCACAATAATTGTGAGCCGCAGAAGTCAAGGTTCAGACAGTTAGGAATTCAAGACAATCAAGATCTGCGGACCGCACTATAAATGTGGGGCCACATAAATCAAATGTGCGGTCGCACCCAGAATTGTGCGGCCCACAAAACTCAAGATGTGCGGCCGCACTCAGAATTGTGCGGTCCGCAGAACTCAAGAAGTACGGCCGCAATTCAGAATTATGCTGCCGCAGAAACCACTCCTGTCAAGAGCTACAACAAAGTGCCGACAACACATAAAATTGTGCGGCCGCAGAACCTCCTAAAGGGCAATTTTGTCCGAAAATTCCAGCTTTGTATAAATAGACTACTTTCACGAAATTAGGTCAAGTTTTTGAAGATTAAAAGTACTGTAGCCGTTTTGCCTTACTTCTTTAGGAAACTTTAACTTATATTGGTGACTTAATATTGGATTTTCATCTTTTAATCTTGCAATATGAATTTTCTCATCTTTTCTTCTTTATTTTCTTCTTTACCCAATATGAGTAGCTAAATTTCTCGCTAGGGTTGTGGCCCAACCCTAGTGTGGGTACCTAATAGGTGTTTGATTTAGGGCTTGTTTATGATTGGGTGTATATATTTACCCCAGTTCTTTCTATAATTGTAGAATTAATGGTTGCAAACATTGATTCAAGCCTATTTGACTTAGTCTCTACTTGAGAAAGATAGACTTAGTTTAGGAAAACTTGGCTAACAAGAAATTGGGATGAACTCAAGAAGTTGATAGTCCCAATTAAAGGGTTGAATCTAGAGATAGTAAAACCCGACTTGAGCATATATCAATTGTTTTGTGCATTACCCATTTGGACTTGAGAAACCCAAATTGGGTAAAACCACTCTATTACCGAGAGGTATTGAGTGGGTAATTATGTGTTGATTGCTATAATACCCCCCGACCAATAAACCCGCTCTAAAGCCCACAACCCGTTAGGAAAACACCTAGGTGGAAGTCACAGCCTTAGGTCTTTTACATACTTGTAAAACAACACCAAAAATATTATTCTCTAGCTTTACATTTGAGAATTGCAAACCTTAGCGTTATTTTAGAAGTAAAATCAAAACACGGTTTGTGGAAGCGCAATCTAGATACTTCACGTGCTTATTCTGAATATATACCTAATCCCATCTACGCTCCCTGTGGATTTGAACCCGCCTCATTATTGGGTACTATTATTGCAATCGACCGCTTCACAACCCCGAATAGAGGTGTCATTTGGGGGAGACCAATTTTTGGCATCGTTGCCGGGGAGCATAAAAAATAGATTTAGCTATATATTTGGCTTTGTGTGTGAATTGTCTTCTTTTGCTTCTGTGTTGCTAATATTTTTGGTGAAACAATTGTAATTGAAACAATGGCTCTCAACAAGAATGATCCTCTCAGAAATATGCCTTTGGGGGATGTGGATGTGGAAGATGACCAAGTTGAAGAGGTTCCTCTTGAACCTATCAAATAGAGAGAGGCCGACCGTCTCAAGACAACGTTCTCGTTCCACCTCCAAATCCAACAAGAGCGGCTCCACACCGGGTGTTGCCTAATGAGGGGTATGCAAGTTCCATATTCCTGCCCCGTATTAGGGCTGGCAACTTTCAAATCACAAATGTTATGCTCACATTGCTAGAGCAACGAGGATTCTTCACCGGGGCTCCGAATTAAAATGCGTACAAACACTTAAAAGGATTTGTGGACAATTGCTGGGGGAGTAAACAGACAAACTTCTCCAAGGATGCTTTAAGGTTGAGGCTATTTCCTTTCTCACTACGGGGGAAAGCCTCAGATTGGTTAGAAAGATTGCCAAACCATTCCATCTATACGTGGGATGAATTGGCAGAGAAATTCATTGCCAAGTTCTTTTCTCCTGGGCATATGGTTACTCTTAGTGACGAGATTCTAGCATTCAAACAAGAACCCAATGAACATTTGCATGAGATAAGGGAGAAGTACCGAACTATGGTGAAAGCGTGCCCAAATAATGACATGACAGAGGCTATGATTCAACAAACCTTTTAAAGGGGGATCAATACTACCAATCAAAGTGTGGTCAACCAACTTGCCGGTGGAAATTTCATGACAACACCACATGACGAAGCTTGTGAAATCTTAGATGAAATGGCGGATACTTCATCGACATGGCAAAGTAGAGCAAATGTTCCTCAAGGTGATCCAAATGTGATGAACCTTCATAAAGAATTGCATGATCATGGGCAAGCAATTGCCGAGTTGACTACCACAATGAATCAATTAGCCAAAGCTCAACTTCAACAAGTTCAAGGTCCCAAGCAAGTAAATTCAATGGAAGGAGTAAATATGATGGTGAACAAGCGAAGGCAAAAGGGTCAACAAGTGCAAAACCGTGCGGAACAATATGTGCAAGCAGATAGTGGGTTTGACCAAGATGAATCTTACAATGAACAAGAGGAGGAAGTACAACATGTGAACAACTTCCAAGGGCAAAGAAAGAACTCTCAAGGCCCGAATCAACAACAATGGCGATCTCAAGGTAATCAAGGGAATTGGAACAATAAAAACAACCAAAGCAATTGGACTGGCAATAGTCAAAGATATTGGGGAGGCAATAACCAAGGGGGATGGAACAATAATCAAGGAATCGGGGGTCAGTTTTTCAAAGGCCCCCGATGTATCAACAACCAAGCAACCCACCCCTTTATCCTTCCCATGGTCCGAACTCTTCCAACAATGAGATGGGGCGAATTGAGAAAATGTTTAAACAAATGATGAAGAAGAATGCCGACTCCGATGCTCAACTAGCTTCTCAGAATACTTCAATTCGCAATTTAGAAGTTCAATTAGGGAAAATCTCACTAGCTTTAAGAACTCGTCCTAAGGGGGCACTACCAAGTGACACGGTGGTGAACCCGAAGAGTGGGAACAACACGGGATATGCCATGTCCATGACTACAAGGAGTGGAAAAGGTAGGGATGTAGCCACCTCAAGTCAAAGAAACATTATGGATGATGAATGAGTGATTCAAGAAGATGAGATTCGAAACAGTGTGGTGCAAGCAAATGACAAAGGGAGAATTGATATTGATGAAAATGTGGAGGAGAATCAAGAAGAAGTGAACCCGTCTAGGGAACACATTGTTGACATACCAGAACCGGTAGTGCCAAAGGCTAAGGCACCAATGCCAAGGCCTCCTCCTCCATAACCTCAAAGGCTTGCCAAGCAAAATGGCGAGAACCAATTCAAGAAGTTCATTGACATGATGAAGAGCTTATCTATTAATGTGCCATTGGTTGATGCTTTGGAGCAAATGCCTGGATATGCAAAGTTCATGAAGGATTTGGTGACAAAGAAGAGGTCGATGAATTGTGAGACTATAAATATGACACATCAAGTGAGCGCAATTGTACACTCAATGGCTCCTAAATTGGAAGATCCCAGTGCTTTCACATTCCCTTGCACCATTGGAAGCGCCGACTTTTCCAAAGCTCTTCGTGATCTAGGAGCGAGTATCACCTTGATGCCCTACTCGGTTTTCAAAACATTGGGGATTGGGTAACCAAGACCCACTTCTATGAGGCTACAAATGGAGGATCGTACTATGAAGAGACCATTGGGTATTATTGATGATATGTTGGTTCGATTTGATAAGTTCATCCTCCCGGCGGATTTTATGATTCTTGATTGTGAAGTGGACTATGAGGTGCCTATTATTTTGGGTGGACCTTTCCTTGATACGGGGAAGGAACTTGTTGATGTGGAAGCCGGCGAGCTCACCTTTCGGGTGGGTGATGAAAAGGTGATTTTCCATGTGTACAAATCTATGAGGCAACCGAATAGCAATGAAGTTTGTTCGTTTGTGGACTTAGTGACCGAGGTGATTGTTGATGATGCTAGTGCCTTGATGAATGTTGATGATACTTTGGAGGCTGTATTGCTTAATCATGATGATGATGATGATGAGAAGGATAGCTATGTGGAATGTGTGAATGCATTGCAAGGAATGGGGTCGTACACTTATGAACCTCGCAAACTGTCCTTAGATATTGAAAACCGGAAGACTTCTCCAACAAAGCACTCAATCGAGGAGCCTCCCACTTTGGAGTTAAAGCCATTGCTCCCACATCTCAGGTGTGAATTCCTTGGCCCATGTTCTACTTTACCGATTATTCTTTCCTCTTGTTTGACTAATGTGCAGGAAGACTCTACTTTGGCGGTGCTACAAAAGAGGAAGAAAGCTATCAGATGGATATTGGCGGATATTCGGGGTATAAGACTCGCCTTTTGCATGCACAAGATTATTTTAGAGGAGGATTCCAAACACTCCTTTGAACATCAAAGAAGACTAAATGAAGCAATGCGAGAGGTGGTGAAGAAGGAGACCATAAAGTTGTTGGATGCCGGGGCTGTTTACCCCATTTCCGATAGCTCGTGGACCTCTCCGGTACAATGTGTCCCAAAGAAAGGGGGCATAACTGTGGTCAACAATGACAAGAATGAGTTGATTCCTACAATAACGGTGACCGGGTGGAGAGTGTGTATGGATTATTGCAAGCTTAACAAAGTCATAAGGAAAGATCATTTCCCACTTCCCTTCTTTGATTAGATGATTGATAGGTTGGCCGACCATGCTTTCTATTATTTCCTTGATGGATATTCTGGCTACAATCAAATTCTTATTGCTCTGGAGGACCAAGATAAAACTATTTTCACATGTCCCTATGGTACTTTTGCATTCTCGCGGATACCATTTGGGTTGTGCAATGCACCGACGACTTTTCAACGGTGTATGATGGCTATCTTCACCGACATGGTAGATGATTTTCTTGAGGTCTTCATGGATGATTTTTCTGTGGTTGGGAATTCCTTTAATGATTGCTTGACAAACTTGGATAAGTTCTTGGAAAGATGTGAGGAGACAACCTTGGTGCTCAATTCGGAGAAGTGTCACTTCATGGTCGAGGAAGGCATTGTCCTTGGCCACAAAACTTCAAAGAATGGCATTGGGGTCGACAAAGTTAAAATTAGAGGTGATTTCTAAACTCCCACCCCTACATTTGTGAAGGGAGCGAGGAGCTTCTTGTGTCATGCGGGGTTCTATCGCCATTTCATCAAGGAGTTTTCCAAAGTGGCGAACCCCTTGTGTAAGATTTTGGAGAAGGATGACAAATTCCATTTCAACGAGGATTGCATGAAGGCATTCGAATTTCTCAAGTTCAAATTGACTACTACTCCTATTACCACCGCACCAGATTGGATCTTTCCTTTTGAGCTCATGTGTGACGCAAGTGATGTGGCGGTCGGAGCAGTTTTGGGGAAACGTATCAATAAAATCTTCCATCCGGTCTATTATGCTAGTAAGACCATGAATGATGCCCAAGTCAATTACACGGTGAGCAAAAAAAAGCTCCTTGCTATTTTCTTTTCTATAGAGAAATTTCGCCCGTACTTGATGGGTACAAAGGTGATTGTCCACACCGATCATGCAGCGCTTCGGTTCTTAATGAGCAAAAAGTATTCAAAGGCGAGGTTAATGCGGTGGGTGGATTTATTTCAAGAGTTCGATATAGAAATCCAAGACTGCAAATGCATTGAAAACTAAGTGGTGGACCACTTGGCTCGCTTGGAGGAGGAGGGGTGGACACATGACGGACTTGAGATTAATGACTCCTTCCCCGATGAGCAACTTCTAGCCATTTCAATGACCGAGATGCCATGGTTCACCGACTTAGCAAATTATATTGTGAGTGGTATTATACCGAATGACTTCTCTTCAAACCAAAGAAAGAAGCTCAAACGGGATTGCCTTGACTATTATTAGGATGAACCGTATCGCTTACGGATTTGTACCGATGCTGTGATTTGACGATGTGTGCCGGAGGAAGAACAAGTGGAAATTCTTGAGGCTTGCCACTCTTCACCATATTGTGGTCACCATGGTGGAGAGGGAATGGTGGCAAAAGTGTTGAGTTGTGGATTCTATTGGCCTACCCTCTACAAGGACGCTAGTGATCTAGTCAAGTGTTGTGATAAATGTCAAAGGGCTGGTGGGATTTCTAAGAAAAACGAGATGCCCCTCACCACCATCTTGGAAATTGATATTTTTGATGTGGGGGGGATTGAATTCATGGGACAAATTGCAAGATCTTGTGGGAAGACCTATATTTTGGTAGCTGTGGATTATGTGTCAAAATGGGTTGAGGCCATTGCTCTACCCAACAATGAAGCTAGAAGTGTGGTGGCATTTTTGAAAAAGAACATCTTCATAAGGTTTGGTACTCTAAGGGCCATTATAAGTGATGGGGGATCACACTTTTGCAACAAAGCTTTTGATATCTTGCTCACTAAGTATTGTGTCACTCACAAAGTCACGACTCCTTATCACCCTCAAGCAAGTGGACAAGTGGAAGTCTCTAACCGGGAGATCAAGAGTATTTTGTTAAAGACAGTGAATGCCAACTGGATAGATTGGTCGAAGAAACTTGATGATGCTCTATGGGCCTATCAGACAGCTTTACAAAATGCCGATTGGGATGTCTCCATACCGGTTGGTGTTCGGAAAATCTTGTCACCTTCCTGTGTAACTTGAGGACAATGCTATATGGGCATTGAAGAAGCTAAATCTTGAGTGGGATGTCGCCGCCAACTTAAGGGTGACACAATTGAATGAACTTGATGAATTTCGGTACCGTGCTTATACAAGTTATTCCTTATACAAGGAGAAGATGAAGTACCTCCATGACAAGTATATTCAGAACAAGGAGTTCAAAGAAGGTAATATTGTGTTATTGTTCAATTATCGGTTACGAATGTTTCCGAGAAAGTTGAAGTCTAAATGGAGTGGCCCGTTTGAGGTTATGAGTGTGACACCCTTTGGTGCATTAGACTTGAAGAATAAAAATGATAAAGTATTTAGAGTCAATGGTCACCAGGTGAAGCATTATCTTGGAAACGTTGATGATGGCCACGTCGAGGAATTAATTCATTTCAAGTGATTGATGGTATCCTGCATCGTGCCGCGACGTTAAATCAGGTGCTTCTTGGGAGGCAGCCCATATTTCTTTTTATTCTTCTTTTTCTTCTTTTTAGATAGGTTTTGTTTTATGCTAACTGATTTTGAAGTGAATTGCAGGAATGAGTGTGGTTTGCAGGAACTGTGCTCGAAAAATTTTCTAAGTGTTGAAAAGGTGTGGACCGCATAATCCTGCTTGCCACAACAGAAAGGAGTCTGCAGCCGCACAATTCTTTGGGCGGCCGCACAACTGGAGACCCAACAATACAACTCTCTGAAGTTTGAAATTGTAGAGAATTGGCCAATCTGCGGCCGCACTTGAAATTGTGCGATCCACACAAATATCCTCGGCCGAACCCATTTTTGTGCGGACCGCAGATCTTCAGAGGGACCGGGTAAAGAGTGCGGACCGCACACAAAATTGTGCGGCCGCACTCAACTACACATTTCAACCTATAAATAGGACCTCCTCTCACTGTTCAAAACTTTATACACTTTGAACGCTTGGCACCTAAGCAAGCACAGTGCACAAAAATTGTTTCAAATATAACACTCATTTAATTATCGTAGGTTCTCCCCTGCATCCTTCATCACTGGTATGTTCAATTCGTGTTTAAAGTTTTCCAAATTTTCCTAGTTTTTCTTATTAATTAGTATAGTTATTTTTAGGCCTAAATGTCAGATGATTCATCATGTGTGCTTACAATTGTGTGGGTACTTTCATATGTACTTATTGGGGGTTGGGTAAATCATGTATCATGTCTAATTTGCCAATACCATATCTAAATTGTGCAAACAATTGAAAAACCTAAGTTCAGTGCCATCTAATTTTGAATTGTGCGATCGCACATAAAATTGTGTGGTCCGCAGATCCTTAGTTTTAGGGCAAGTATGTGCATTCAATGTACGGACCGCACAAAAAATTATGCGATCCGTAAAAAATGATCTGCGGCAGCAGAAATATTTATGCGACCGCAGATCCAAACTTTAGAGAAATGGTATTACCGGGCCTAGCATTGTGCGGCCACACTCACAATTATGCAGTCCGCACTTCAATTGTGCGACCGCACGTCAAAATTGTGCGGTCCGCACAAGCCATTCTGCGGTTTCACTCATAATTGTGCGGACCAAACTTTCCCCTCCTGCCCATTGTTTTATCTGCAACTGTTTTATAGTATGTCTTTGAAGTTTAACTAACTCATGTTGCTATGTATTGCAGAAAATGGTTAGATCAAGAGGACACAGTGATACTTCCAAAGGGAGGGGTGAACCCTCCCGAGGCCGAGCCAGGGGCACCCTACCACTATTCGTGCAAAAAGTGATTAGTAAGAAGGCAACAGTAGGCCGAGGTAGACAACCAGAGCCCTCCAAATCAAGTTCATATGCCCCATCTAGGGAAGCATAGAAGGGCAACTCAATGCACAGGCAGCCTACTGTACCATCACAACTACAGCAGCCCCAAGACAGATTCAGACAGAGAGATGAGCGTACCTCTTCTGAGAGTACATCTAAGGAATCGGAAGGGAACAGTCAGGCTACAGAGCCCTCATCTACTCATGCACCTGCTGCACCAGTCACAGTTGATGATGAAGATGGTATTCCGGATGACGGT
>AWOL01S0011194.1:64660-124663 GCA_000715115.1 Nicotiana otophora | reverse complement strand
GGAGGGGAAGGGGGTGATACCAGAGTTGCAGGACTGGAGAGGTCAAAGAAGAAGGAAGTTTGGGAAGATAGGTTTGTGAACGTGACTGCATTCAACAGGTTCCGAGAGTGGTGGTCGCAGAGATTGCTCAGTCTTGAGCGGTGTTGAAAGATCTGGATAGATACAACCCGAATGTGTTAAGACAATTTCGGGAAAGAAAATTGTGGAAATGGTTCACGAAAAGCGTATTGGATTCCAAGGAGCACTTAGTCCGGGAGTTCTATGCCAATGTGGCGGACATAAAAAAGGGGACTAAGGTGACTGAGGTGCGAAACTTAAAAGTACAATTTGATCAGACCACCCTGAACACTTATTTTTGGCTCAAGGATATGGAGTCGTTGCAGTATTTAGAGAATTTTGCACTGGGTGATGCATCTCACCCTTGGCTAGCTGAGATAATAGCAGCTCCAAGACCACCACCACCATGGATCAGAACAGGGGTTCCTATTCTGCGGAACGCCCACAACTTTGAAGCAAAAGGGTGGTAAACATTTGTATGCAGTCGCATAGACCCAAGCCGGAATTAAAACAATATTCCAATCCACCAGCCAGTCTTAGTTACATCTATTATAGCCGGGTACCTAATTAATGTGGGTGCCATCATGTCGGCCAACATGTCTCTGGTTGGCAGGCAGGGTGAAAGCTCCTATTCGTATCCCAACACTATCACGAAGTATCTCAAGGATGCGGGGGTGAAGCCCAATAGATTTGATATGAAGGTAAGGGCTAAGAAACCCTTCTCCTAGTACTCTCTGAAGGACCTAAGGAACCCGAAAAACAAGGGTAAGTCGACTACTACCGTAGGCCAGTCTGATGAGCCATCGGTGATAGTTGCAGATTCTGCTGCTATATCTTCTATAGCTTCCATGCCTCAACAGCAACCGAGCCTTCCACCGAGCCAACTGCCATGCCCCCACCTCCATCTTCTAGACCATCAGCATCAGTATCGGTGCCTTCCTCCTCCACATATCCACTCACTGTGCTGTGAGTCTCCCAGACATTGGCGAGTCTCAACAACTGGATGCAGACAGCTACTGCAAAGCTGTCTGACATATCCAGTACCATTATAGCTCAGTCTTCTACCCCAACAGCACTACAGGTTCCTCCGTTAGTGGAGGAAACATTGAAAAAGATCTTGGACAATCAGAAGACCATCATAGATACATTAGTGGCACATGGGGAAGCTATTGAGGAATTGGGTAAACAGGTGAAGAAGAAGAGGAAATCATAGGCCTCAAGAAAATCAGTAGACAAGTTGAGAAAAGATGTGACAAAGATAGCAACAGCTGGTGATCTTCCATTTGATTAATTGATGGAGACAAATCCATCAGTACCGACAGACCCAGCAGCACCATCAGCACCAGTGGCACTAGCTGGCCAGTCTGACGAGCTAGACCTTGCTACCCATACTGCTGAGGAGGTGCTTTAGATATTCACCAACCCCGTTACTCCCCGAGCAGAGGATGATGAGATCTAGTTGGAGGAGCTTGAGGGTGGGGATGCTTCCATGCACACTGAGACCACACAGGGAGTTCGCTTTACTCTCTTCCCTCCCTTATTTTGATTTTTGTTAAGCATGAGGACAATGCTTGTTCTTATTTAGGGGGTTGTCCATTTTGATTTGATATGACATTGGCCGGAAATAACTATACTACTATCTTTATTTTCTTTTTCATTATGTATATAGTCCTCACTCTCTATTGATGTATATATTCTCTTTCTCATTCTCAGCTTGTATGTTCATTTTTGCTTTCAGTAGTTACTTCATAGCTTCTTTATTTTGTTTCTTAGTAGTTTAGCTTTTTATTAACTTTAATAGCTTCTTGTTGATTTGATAGTTTCTTTTTATGTTTAAGTGATCAATAAGCCTTTGGTTTTCTTAATGCCATGATTCTTTCCAAATGTGGTTTTTTTGTGAACTGGGTGGCTCTTCCCAAAGATGGATGGTACGACAACCTTCTTAAGGGATTGAGTCCGTTTTTGATGATTAGGTAAAAACAGTAGTAATAATGAATAAAAGGGTCAAGCATGCTTCATTTCGTATCAACACACTTAACTACACATTTATGGTTGAAAACAAGTTCTTGGAAAGAAATGACTATAGTTAGTGACCTTGTGACTCTTATATTGACTTAGGCTATCATCGAGTGGTTTAGTTGAACCATTAGCGATTTTCAAACTTGAACACGGTTGTTGTGGGTCCTCGCCTCTATCCTCTTTAACAATCCAGCTATGTGAGAGGTGAGATATTTTGTTACAAGTCCAAGTACTCGTGCGAATGGTCTAGAACTTGCCTCGAATGTGTTTCTAGGCAAAATTCTAAGTTTTGCTTCGTTTGAGAAGTGATTGTAGGCTTTCCTTGACCCGTTTTGAAATTTTCCATGGACCACCAATGATGTTATCCCTTGTCAACCCATTTGAGCCTAAAGCATTTGTAATTTGATAACCTTGTTACAAGCCTTTACCCATTTTGTAGTGACCCTCTCTTGGCACCCGAGCTTTCCTTAACACTCATGAGAAGCGATTGGCGAAAAATTAAGTTTGGGGGAGAGACGAGGAGTTTGAAAGTGGCATCAAGGTACAAAAAAGAGAAACGAAATGAAGAAAAGGAAAGGCAAAGAAAAAGAAATAAAGAACAAAAGAAAAACATAAAAAGAAAGTGAATAAGAGTTGAAGGGATTCAAAGAAAAGCAAAAGTGTAAAGCATGGAGAAAACAAAGAAGGAGAAAATTAATATCATGACCAAGGAAGAGTGATGCCAAGTCTCTCTAGTTCCCGTAAGTCAAAAGAAAATGACTCAAAGAGTCAGCAAAGCATGAGCCAAAAAGAGAAAATGGAGTGCTTAAGGAAAGATGAACCCGTTCTATTCCAAAATTTCTTACCTTAGTCCAAAAGCCTTCATTACATGCCGAAAAAGCCCTACGTGATTTCAAGCCGAGTGAGCTTACATTAATGGTGATTTACATGAGGGGCAAGCATATGGTACTTAGAGCCGTACTTGTGACAATCTTTTGAGAGTGATTAGCGGACTTTTCACAAATCATTGAATTGAGTGCTACATTCCTAAGTGAGATGAGCTAAGGGAGAGTAAAGGAGGAGGAGTTTGGGATCTACAGTGACCTCCATAAAAGTACAAACTTCCTTGATGAGTAAAGTCAACTCTTGATGCTCAAGTGTCACATTAGAGCTATTTGTGCTTTAACCTTCAAGACATTGCCTTGTTGATGATTCATGAGTGTGTGGGTAATTATTGGTCCCAATTGATGTGTGTTTGATTCACCTTAGCTTAGCTGGAACAACTCTTTTCTTTTAGAGGTGGGAATTATATTATTTGCTTGAGGACAAGCAAAAGCTTAAGTTTGGGAGACTTGATAAGTGGGGATTTTGACTACTTATTTGCACCTTTTGATTTTTATTTTAGTTCAAAAATACTTAAAGGTATTCCCGAAAACTGATGAAATATGCTTACTTGTAGGAGTATTGGAAAATGAGCCAAGATGATGAAATTCAACTCAAGAAGGAGTGACTTTGAACAAGGACAAAAATCAAACAAAAATGCTAAAGTGCGGACCATAGAATTATGTCTGCGGTCGCAGAACAAGAAGCAAATTTGACAGTGCTGCAATGCAAAGTGCGGACCGCACAAATATTGTGAGGCCGCAGAAGTCAAGATTCAGAGAGTTGGGAATTCAAGGCAATCAAGATCTGCGGACCGCACTATAATGGTGCTGCTGCAAAAAGCATCTTGGATTTTCATCTTTTAATCTTGCAATATGAATTTTATCATATTTTCTTCTTTATTTTATTCTTTACCCAATATGAGTAGCTAAATTTCTAGCTAGGGCTGTGGCCCAACCCTAGTGTGGGTACCTAATGGGTGTTTGATTTAGGGATTATTTATGGCTGGGTGTGTAATATTTATCCTAGTTTTTGCTATAATTGTAGAATTAATGGTTGCAAACCTTGATTCAAGCATATTTGACTTAGTCTCTACTTGAGAATGAAAGACTTAATTTAGGAAAACTTAGCTAACAAGAAATTGGGATGAACTCAAGAAATTGATAGTCCCAATTAAAGGGTTGAATCTAGAGATAGTAAAATCCGACTTGAGCATCTATTAACTATTTTGTGCATTAACCATTTGGACTTGAGAAAGATAAATTAGGCAAAACCACTCTATTACCGAGAGGTATTGAGTAGGTAATTATGTGTTGATTGCTATAATACACCCCGACCAACGAAACCCGCTCTAAAGCCCATGACCCGTTAGGCAAACACCTAGGTGGAAGTCACAACCCTAGGTCTTTTACATACTTGAAAAACAACACCAAAAATATTATTCTCTAGCTTTACATTTGAGAATTTCAAACCTTAGATTTATTTTAGAAGTAGAATCAAAACACAGTTTGTGGAAGTGCAATCTAGATACTTCATGTGCTTATTTCGAATATATACCTAATCCCATTTAAGCTCCATGTGGATTCGATCCCGACTCCTTGTTGGGTATTATTATTGCAATCGACCGCTTCACAACCCCAAATAGAGGTGTGATTTGGGCGAGATCACTAGCTCTATTTTTGTGTTTTGAGATTTTACATAGAGAAATTTGATGATTTATGAATTGCGTGCATAATCCATGTGTAACACCCCGGAACATTTTGAAGTATTTCAATGTAAAGCCCCGTAAATTTCGCAAGTGAATTCAAGATTTCGTGGTGCCGGAGTAGGCTTACGTGTTTGAGGATGGTTCGGACTTTTTGGGTTGAACAATGCACCAGAAAGTAAAGGAAAGGTTTTGGCTGAAAAACGCGTTTATGCGGTCCATTATGCGACCACATAATCACTTTGCGGGCCGCATAATGGCCGTAGAAGTGAGCAGGAGAAGGGCCATTCTGGGGGCAATTATGCGGTCGGCTATGCGACTGCATAACTATTATGTGGTGCATTATGCGATCGCATAACAGTTATACGGACCGCATAGTGATCGCATACACGGATCGCTTTTTGATCGTTTTGGTCTGTAATTATGCAACCGATATGCGGTCGCATATGCGACTGCAGAACCTGTTCCGGAGCTCCATTTTTGGATTTTAAAAACCCGACCCTACTTCGTTAAATACACGCAAAGGGTCATATTTTAGCTAATATTCTGATGTTTTAGAGAGAAGGGAAATTATTTTAGAGAGAGAGGAAACCCTAGGCTAATTATTCATCAAGTCTTGCTCAAATCTTGGAAGAATAACAAGGAAAACCCACAAGTTCTTTATCTAGGAGGTAAGGTTCCACACCCTAGTTTTCAATTTCGAATTTGGGTAGAAGATGGTTGATTAGGAGTACGATTCATGGGTATGAGATTATTATTTATACATGCATGTACCAATAAGAATTGTGGAAAGATTGTTGAGCCGAAATAAGTAAGTATTGGGTTGTGGAGTGAAGGAAATCTTGTAGAAGAACCTTGTAGTTAAATTTGCACACCTAGTGTTTGATAAAATGCTCAAAAGAGCTGGGACCATGAATATTTTCCTAGTTGTTGTTAGATTTTGTTATGTCTCAAAATAGATCGGGATTGCTAAGAATTCCGGATCATTCTAGAGTTAAGGAAGCTCGATTGAGGTATGTTGGCTAAACTTTCTCTCTTGGAATTGAATTCCATAATGTTTCCGTAAGTTTCAAAGTATGGGTTGCGTATTAAAAGGTTATGGATTTGAGTCGTGTTTCAATGAAAGATAGTATGCCAAATTGTGTGAGAAAATCTCAATATTCTAAGACTCTTAATTGCTCGTATGTGTACCTACAGTCTTGATTTGGAAATGTTTTATTGTTGATAATCTATAAAGATGGTTGGTAGTGAAATAAGTTAATTGGGGATATAGAGTATGGCCAACGTTCCAAGAATTTAAGTTATGATTGTGTCTAGTAGTGCAAATGATTTGAGAAGATGCAATAAAGAATATGAAATGAGCCTCGACTCAACTGTGTTAAAAGTTATTTGGAAAATAGAATTTGCCTAAGAGCTTTTGTACTGAATTCATGCCCATTAGTGGCTGCTTTAACTAATGCTTTGCTTTATAAATATATCTAGTGTGATTCAAGTTCTATATACTCATGTGTTGAACTGGTACATTATCATTTCTAGGGAAGAGCATTGTAAGAATAAATGGTGTATTGATTGTTTATGATTTTCATGTGTGTTTTTATTGTTGGTTGGTATGCCTCATTCTTTGGCAAGAAACCATTTGTGTGTGAAGTTTTCATTTCAAATGGATTTGAAGTATATGATTCTGAAATATCCTATATGTTAATACTTGATGGTGATCTTTGAAATTTAAAGAGGTGAAAGTGTGGAATATGAAATACGACCATCGTGCCAGGAATAAAGAATCTTGTGAATGTCCTAATGAGCCAAGGAAATATTGTCGTTGTAAATGACTGGGAATACTAATAAGAATTTATACAATGTGAAAGATGTTGAGGCGAGTACAATTGTATTTATGATATTTATATTTGCAAATCAAATCAAAAATGTTTTTGGGAGCATTATTAGCAAAAGAGAGGAAGGGTGGGTAATAAGGCCCACGCCTGAAACTACACGTACCAGTGTAGGGGTGGATTGTAATTATTTCCCTTATTTGGGATGAAATTGGAACCTTTGGAAAATTATGATATTATTCCCCTTAATTGGGATGAAATTGGAACCTTTGTGGATTGGAAAAGTCAACCCGCACGACATATGTGGGAAGGCGACCTAGCTGATTCGGTGGAGATCAGATGCCATATTGCGCATATAGTGGTACTACTCTTGGTAACAACTTTATTTCGCATCACATGTCAAACCACATTGTTCGTGGGGAGATGGCCTAGACGATCGGGCATGATCGGACTCCGTGCTAACAAAGACGGTGGTATATCGGTGCTAATGATCTCCCAACCAAAATTGTATATAAAGTTCGTATTTTGAAAAATATTATGTTTTAACTGAACATTTGGATATTGTTGATTATGACTGGTTGTTTCTATGTGTTTCCTTTTGTTTATATGGGCATTCTATTTTGAAAGAGGATTTTTAGCTATACATACTAGTGCCATTCGACAGTACTAACGTCCCTTTTGCCGGGGGCGTTGCATCTTTAATGGATGTAGGTGGTTCTTCAGGAGGCGGCATTGATCAGTGATAATAATATACTCTTTTCAGCTGATTTGGTGAGCCCCACTTCATTTCGGGGTCATGTATCTTTTGTTTCTCATGTACTGTAGTTTGAGGTATAGCCGGGGCCTTGTTGACGACATTTCCATATTACTCTTTTATTGTACTTAGAGGCTCCGTAGACAGGTTGTGGGTTATAGTTGATGTGGGGAATTGAACTAGAAATGTTGGTACTTGAAAATTATATTTTTTATTAATTCAATAAACTCGTAATGTTTTGGAAATTATGAATGAAGCTGCTAATGGGAATGAAAAGGAAGTTGTTAATAAAATCTTTTCAGTGATTGATTAATAGAGTACATCTCCTCTTTATTCATGGATGAGTTTGGGTAGAAGGAAGTCTAATAGACTTGCTCGACCGGGTTCTCTCGGTTGAGCGACGATCGCGCTCTCTGAGTTTGGGGCGTGGCACCATGTCAATTTACAGAAAGTTTATATGTAAAACTTTAAAGAAAATATGATTTTTGACTTCAAACGTGGCTAAAGTTGACCACGGTCAACAGTTTTGGTAAACGACCTCGGATAAGTATTTTGACAATTCTGGTAGGTTCCTATGATAAGTTTGGACTTGTGTGCATATTTGGTTGGGGTCCCGGGTGACCTGAGACAGATTCGGTACATTAAGTTAAAAGTTGGAAAAATGAGTTTTAAAGTTGAAAATCATGAGTTTTAATGATCTATTCTTGATATTTGATGTTATGTTGATGATTTGAGAGTGTGAGCTAGTTTTGTATAATAATATTACACTTGTGTGGATGACCGGATTGGATCCCGGGGGGCTCGGTGAGTTTCAAATGCATTGGGGATAGTTTTGGATAGCTGGTGCAACAACTAGTGTTGTTGTACTGCATGTGTCACAATTGCGACAACCTGTTAGCAAATGCGATCCTTGCATTTGCGATGTCAGGATCGCGTTTGTAATAAATGGCATGGTTGGGAGGCTTTGCAATTGTGATGTTGAGAAGCGGCAAGGCAGCTTCGCACGTGCGAAGCTTGGTCTGCATTTGCGATGAAGGGGTCCTTCAAAAATACGAAGGAAGAGTTGCATTTTGCGAACATCGCAATTGCGATCAAGAGTTCGTAAACCATTACTAAACAAATGGGAAAATTGACCGCCAAAACCGACCGATATTGGTCGGTAATTGGCAAAAATCGACCGATTCGTGGTGGTCGGTAATCGTAATGTCGGTAGAGCTAACCGACCGACTTTAGTTGGTATTTTTCGATAAATTACGTTCTGTTAATTAAATTAAAAAAAAGAAAATGCCAAAAAATTCGACCGAAGTTGGTCGGTTTTTTCCGACCAAAGTCAGTCGGTATTTTAATTATGTAATTAAAAAATGCACTATCTGAGAATCGAACTGGGATTTGTACTGTGGCAGGATACTATTCTACCACTAGACCATTGGTGCATTTTATTTTAAGATTGTCTTTTATTTCATTTATATTCTTTAATTGTATTTTCGCACGAAAATAACCGACCGATGTCGGTCGGTTTTATTAAAAAATAAAATTACCGACCGAATTCGGTCGGTTTTTAAAATGACCGGCCAAATTAACCGATAGATTTTAGGCGATATTGTTAATATTAATTTTAATCTATTTTAAATAGAAACCAACCAAAGTTGGTCGGTTTCTTGAAAAATAAATTTCGCGAGACTCAAAAATAGTTTTTCGCATTTTGTGCGCCAAAGAAAACTAACTAATATTGGTCGGTTTCGTAAAAAAGAAATATTTTGAAACACTGACCAACGTCGGTCGATATTTCCGCCTTTTCTTTGACAGACCAAAATTGGTCGGTCGACCGCGGTAGGTTTTTGCCTAATTTCCAGTAGTGAATTACGATATTTGTAGTTGGATAAAATGTTAGGATTTCAGGACTTAGGTCATTTTATACCATTTTGAACCCTAGACTTTATAGAGACGATATTTGGAGAGACATTGCTTTCTAAATTTATAGGTTAGTATCTCTAACTTGTTTTCAACTAATTTCATCATTAAATCTATGAATTACGAAGTAGCAATTGGGGAGTTTGGGTAGAATTTAGAGAATTTATAAAATTGAGATCTAGACGTCGTATATAGGTCGAATTTCAAAATAACTCATATATCTAGGCTTGGTGGTGAATCAGTAATCGTGATATGGTCTTAATATCGAATTTCTACCACGTGGTCCCGAGTTATCTTTTTTTTGACATTTTTTAATTTAGTTAAAAATTGAACCTCTTTCATATGTGGGTAGTTTTTAAAGGTTGTTTCGAATTGTTTGAACGATATTTGACTAGATTCGATTAGTTTGGAGGTTTGCTCTAAGGAAAAGTCGTGTCAGATTGTTGATTATATTCCAAAAAGAGGTAAGTATCTTGGTTAACCCTGATCTGAGGGAGGTAAGATAGAATCAAATCTTTTTTCTATGTGAACTATGTGTTGGGGGAAACGTATATGCAAGGTGAAGAGGTTTACTCCGTGATATTTTATTTTATATATCTGTTGTTGCCCTTTCTCATGTAAATTTAAACCCCTCTCATATGTCCCCACCCCGTAGTTATATTTAGTTCTATACTTGTTATTTTGTTACTTCTTGTTATATAACTGCACAAGTTTATTGTAGTTGTCTTATCTTAGCTTCGTCACTATCTCATCGAGGTCAGGCTCCACGCTGAGTATATTAGGTCTGTTGTACTCATGGTACATTTGTGCACTTCTTGTACAGATCCGAATATTGGTACCAGATGGTCCACTACTCCTATATCCCTTACCCAAGAATCGGCACTACATTGAATGTTCCAAAAGTGCAGGCCTTCTTATTCTGCTCCTTACTGGCCCTTTCCTCCCGGTGAATCCTCTCAAGATCCATAGCTAAGTCCTTGAAGTCCACAAAGGTAGTATTTCTCTTCCTACTAGTTGTATCCTTTCTGATGCCAGAATCAAACCACAAGAAAAAAAGCCAATCTTATCAACTTCTGTAGGGATGAGGTGAAGAGCATAGCGAAATAATTTTTCAGACATAATGTTATACTCCAAGATAGTCATGGCATCCTGATTTAGAGTCTCAAACAGTACAACAAGAGTGGTTCTCAGTTCCAGCAGTAACTGCTTATTGATGAACAACTTCTTAAGTTCTGCCTAAGTTATTAGAGGAGCATCATCTGATCAGTTCTTCTTTGCCCCTTTGAACCAGAGGTCAGCAATCTCTTTCAATTGGTAGGCCGCTAACCGAACTAGATGGTTGTCTTTCACACCTAGTAGAGTGATAGGTTCTTAACTTCCTATAAGAAAACATAAGGACCTGTGGTAGGGTGTACCTATAAACACTAGGTGCTCAAGCCTTACAAATATTTTGGCTAACTGCGCCATGTCCTCAACCACTAGTGCTCCCATACCTCCTTGTTGGAGTGCATAAATACCCACTAGGATATTCTGCTGAGTTTGTATAGCTATGAGGTAAGCAAAAGTCTCCATGGCCTTCTTAATATCATTTTACAAGTTATTTGGCTCTAGAGGTGGAGCACATGCCTCATCAAGTCCTGAACCATCATTGGAGCCATTGGAACTGGCACCATATGTACTCTTGTAGCCTTTAGAGGCCTAGCCCTAAGTCTAGCGGGTATCCCTCCCGAAGCCGCATCGGGTATAGGAGCATCTTCCCCTCTTATATTACTAACATATGTGTTCATAATATCAGCGAATCGGGATATTGCACGAGTTAGGATGTTTTTCTTAGATTCAAGCTCTATTGCACGATTCTAGAATAAAAACAAGATTTGAAGCATCTTTATAATATCCGTTTAGCATTCCCAATATAAGTATGTTGCATAATATACTGATAATGAGAACTCTACTAGATACAATTCCATAAAATTACTAGGGCTCGAATTAGAATCTAGTGCTCTGATATCAAATTTGTCACACCCAAAAAATATGTGACACATTGCATCATACTCAACACGGGTGAATCAACTCATATAATAATATCCATAAATATTACTAATAACTGCATGCGAAAGACTTTTCTAAATCTCAATATTTAAACAATAATGGATATACATGAATATCGCCTTAAGTCAAAAATCACATAAAGGTAAAGAGTTTAATTCATGCATGCCATATGAGTAACCATAACATTACATCCCCAACATAAATGTCACCATTGTCTATAGAATATATGGTACGAAATGAAATAGTCAACTTGAGATAGGCCCGGGTGACGCAGAAGTGAAGGGTAACAATACCCTATGCCTACAAGTATGGTGTCTCACCAAAAGTCATTATAGGAAATGTGGATCTATCCTATCCACGAGGCTCGTATTGATTAGGTCGGTCCGTGAAAAACATAATTAAAAATATGAGCAATGGTCCTGAGATTCACATACCTAATACGAATCATGAATTTTCCCCAATAAAGAAGTGAGACAACACTTAAGGAAATATGAGACATGCATGAACAATTAATATAAAAAGAAATATTTATATTAGTTAACGATTTAGACAATACAATAAAATAATAAAGTAAACACATTTCAAATTCTTCCTTCAGCATTAAGCTTAAATAAAATCATGTGAGCTTTTACCTTCAACTGGAAACAGTACACCCATACAGACATAATAGAACAACACAAGGTGATCAACCTAGCACAAGTATTTGACCTACTTGTTCGGACGACTTCCTGTAGTATTGTATATGTCGATTTAACCTCATCATATGTCAATTTAACCTCATCATATTAAGTAATGATCCTTTTTTTCATGATGGGTGATTTTATTCCACGACCTCAGATTAGCCTTGGAATGTGTCCTAACACCGGTACGTATAGTTTCGTGATAATAAACTGAAGATTTGAACTAATCTCTGTGGTTTCCATTAGTGACTCCTAAAACATATACATTTACCATTATGGTGTTCATAGCCAAACCAACCACTTGTGAAAAGTTAATTATTAAATATTTTACAAAACGTGTATTTCACTTAACAGAATACTACACGTGTTATTCCTCCTTTAACGATACAAAGAATGGTGCAATGCCTCCCGCTCGTCCCCACAAGCTAGGACTTACATTTAGAATTTATTTCTACGTTACTTATTGATATGAGTTGGAGAAAAGCTTCGAGGGTAGTAAGTTTTAGCGTACCTCAAATCGCTTCCCAAATATTATTCAAATGTATCATTGACACCAACAGTTTACACTCTACATATACAACTCACACGAATCAATAAAGTAACCCAATGATATCAATTTAATCTATAAGATACCCAGCACTTAGATTAAAATTTCAAGTTATCTAAATCAATCGCTTTCGGTGATATTGTCAGAAACATCGTAATGAAAAAAAACATAGGAGTTTATTGCTAGGTAGTTAAAAAATATTATAATCTCTTAAATGTAAGTCCCCGTAAACATTCGCCAGAAATTTATGTTTTAATGGTGCCAAAGTAAGTTAATGTACTCATAGGATTGTAGATAATTTTTGCGGCGAGCTTGAGTCATCACGGTATGGAATTTTTGGATTGTGCAATATATTGTGGAGTTGGTAGAAAACTTCTGCAGAAAAATGGCAATTCTGCGGTCCATTATGCAATCGCAGATCAGTTTGCTGAGCGTAGAACCATCACAGATTGGATCAAGAGAGACTTAATTTTGAGTGTCTTTTCACAGTCCATAGTGCGACCGCATAACCATATTGCGAATCGCATATCAGTCGCATAATCAACATCAAATATTTTGGAAGGAGATTCTGCGGTGTAGTGTGCTATCGTGAAATCGATGATTGGATCGCCAAATAGGTCGCAGACTTGACCATGCCACCCCAGTTATGGAGAACTGTTGTCCCATCTGCGATCGCAGGACCGACTAAGAGGGTTAATTTTTGAAAAATTTTACCCGAACCTATTTTCATAAAATGACTTAAGGAGGTCATTTTGAAGGAAAAATATAAAATTTTAGAGAGAGGGAAAGAGAGCTAGAGAGAGAAAGAGAAGCTCTAACATGCCTATGCTTAAAGCTTTCTCAAGCCTTGGGAAAGCAAGGGGAAATCTCACAAGGACTTCTACAAAAGAGGTAAGGTTGTATACCTAGCTCTCAATTTCGAATTCGGGTTGAATACGAGGAGTGGGAGGTATGATTCTTGAGTTGGGAGTTTGTCATTTGTGCATGCATGTGCTGATGAAGCTGGTATAGATGTTGTTGAATTAATATTGATGAATTATTGACTTGGGGAATTGGTTGTGTCTAAGGCCCCATAAAATGTTTGCAAAGGAAAAATAATGTTTCATGGTGCCGGACTCGGCATTGGGTTGAACAATGCACCGGAAAGTAAAGAAAAATATTTGGCAGAAAAATACATTTCTGCGGTCCATTATGCGATGGCAGAATCACTCTGTAGGCTGGATAATGGCCGCAGAAGTGAGGCAGAAAAGGGTCAGCTTGGATGAAATTATGCGGTCGAGTATTCGACAGCATAACTGTTCTACGGTTCATTATGCGACCGCAGAATAGTTATGCGGACCGCATAGTGAACGCAAACACATGTAGATTTTTGTTCGTTTTAGTCAGCAATTATGCAGTCCGCAGATTTATTATGCGATCGCATAACCTGTTTCGGAGCTTCATTTTTGGGTTTTTACAACCCGGTCCTATTTCGTTAAATATACTTTTTGGGCCATTGTTGAGCTATAATCTGACATCTTAGAGTGAGAGGGAGTGCCCTAGAGTGAGAAGGTGTTTTTCAATAATTATTCTTCAATTCTTGCTCAGGTTTTAGAAGATTAAGAAGGGAAACTCACTAGGTCTTCATCCTAGAGGTAAGTTTCTACACCCTAACCCCTAATTTCGAATTTTGTCTAAAAATGGGTAATTAGCAAGATACATTTGGGCATGAATGGAATATACCTAGCTAAACCGGTTAATTTCCACATTTAGCTCGTGTACACACTCGTCATCTTGCGTACACTGCTTCTACATATCACAATTATCAAAAGACAACACCAATCCTAAGGGATAATCCCCCTCCCCCCTCCCACACAAAGTTAGGCAAAATACTTACCTTAATATATGCTAACTCAATCCACTAGTAAGTCTTTCCCTCGATTATCCAACTCCGAACGGATCGAATCTAGTCAAAACAACTTCATACCATAAATATAAACTATAAGAAACTATTTCGAACAATAAAATTATGATCTTTCCATAGAAATGAAAAGTCAACTCAAAATGTCAACCCGGGACCGCATCTCGGAACCTGACCAAAATTACAAAATCTGAACACACATTCGATAACGAGTCCAACCATTAGTCTAAGACGTTTCACAAATCTTTCCCCAAATGTTCAACTCAAAACACTAATTCAATGATTAAAACAACAATAGATTCATGAAATAATGTCCAATCTGGGTTAGAATCACTTACCTTAATGATTCCCATAAAAAACTCTCGAAACATCGTCACAAACCGAGCTCTCTACATCCAAAATCTGAAAGTGAAGTTCAAACCCTCGAAGACACCTTTTCTGCCATGTGATCCTTGCTTCTGCGAGCCTGGGGTTGCACCTGCAAAATGTCCATCACAGGTACGGTTTCAACTTAGGCTATGAAGGCTCGCACCTGTGGAGCCCATATGCGTATCTGCGCAATCGCATATGCGGAAGGCCAGTCGTACCTGCGCACTCGCTTCTGTATGCCATTGACCGCATATGCGGTCCTAGTTGGGAAAGTACAAACTCACTCTTGTGCCTTGAAGGTCGCTTCTGCAGTGCCGAAAATGCGGCCCAAAGTGCGCAGGCGCGATTGCACCAGACACAACCCAGATTCAGCAATTATACAAGTCCAATTTTGATCCGGATTACATCCGAATCACACCCGGAGCCACCGGGGCCCCGTCCGAATATACCAATAAGTTCGAAAATACACAACGGACCTACACGAGGCCAAAATCACATCAAACAACATCGATTCTACGAATTGTAACCCAATTCAAGCCTACGTAACTAAAAACTTTCGAATTCCAAAACTAATGTCGATTGATACCAAAACAAATCAGATTGACTTCAAACTTTGCACACAAGTCATAAGTGACAGCATGGACCTATTTCAAATTCCGGAATCAAAATCTGACCCCGATATCAATGCAGTCAACTCCCGATCAAACTTTCCAATCTTCCAAACCCTAAATTTTCTAACTTTCACCAATTCACGCCGAAGCGATCTACAGACCTCCAAATCAACATCCAGACATAGTCCTAAGTCCAAAATCACCATATGGAGTTATTGGAACTGTCAAAACTCTATTCCGGAGTCATCTACATAAAAGTCAAACTACGATCAACTCTTTTAACTTAAGCTCCAACTTAGTAATAAGTGTCCCATTTCACTCCGAAATTTCCCCAAAACCAAAACCAAACACCCCGGCAAGCTACACAAATACAATATAACATAAAGGAGACAATAAATAGGGGATCAAGGCTAAAATACCCAAATCGACCGGCCGTGTCGTTATATCCTCCCCCTATTAAAACAAGTGTTCGTTCTCGAACGAGTATAGAGACATACATGAAGTGGTGAAAAGAAGAGGATAACGGCTACACATATCACGCTCGGTCTCCCAAGTCGCCTCCTCGCCTAGTTGAACCCTCTACTGAACCTTCACTGAAGCAATGTTCTTCGACCTCAACTTTCGCACCTGTTTGTACAAAAGGGCCACCGACTCCTCAACTTTCGGAACATAGAAACATGGAATATTGGATGAACTGCAGTTAGACTAAGTGGCAGTGCAAGCTTGTAAGCCACTACTCCAATCCTCACAAGAATCTCAAAAGGTCCAATATGCCTAGGGCTCAGCTTGCCCTTCTTCCCGAACCTCATAACATCCTTCATGGGCAAAACTCGGAGCAAGACCCACTCCCCAACCATGAATGCAACGTCACTAACATTCCGATCTGCATAAATCTTCTGTCTAGATTGGGTTGTGTGAAGACAATCTTGAATCAATTTAACCTTTTCCAAAGCATCCTGAACCAAGTCTGTACCCAATAGCCTAGCCTCACCCAGCTCAAACCAACCCACCGGAGACCGACATCGCCTCCCATACAAGGTGTCGTACGGGGCCATCTGAATGCTCGACTGGTAGCTGTTGTTGTAGGCAAAATCCGCAAGTGGCAAGAATTGATCCCAAGAATCCCCAAACTCCATCACACATGCCCGAAGAATATCTTCCAATATCTTAATAGTGCGCTCGGACTATCCTTCCGTCTAAGGTTGAAATATTATACTCAACTCAACTCGTGTGCCTAACTCACGATGTACGACCTTCCAGAATCATGATGTAAACTGCGTACCCCGGTCAGAGATGATGGATACCGACATGCCGTGAAGTCTGACAATCTCATAAATATAGACGTGAGCCAGATGCTATGAAGAATAAGTAGTCACTACTGGAATGAAATGAGCTGACTTGGTAAGCCTATCCAAAATCACCCATACTGCATCGAACTTCTTCTAAGTCTATGGGAGCCCAACAACAAAATCCATGGTAACCCGCTCCCATTTCCACTCTGGAATCTCTAGACTCTGAAGTAATCTACTTAGCCGTCGGTACTCATACTTCACCTGCTGACAATCTTCATCCTCCTCCAACAAAGAGCTGCCTCAAGTCCTGATACATCTTAGCGGCACCCAGATGAATGGATTACCGCGAACTGTTGGTCTCCTAAAGAATGAACTCACGCAAACCATCTGCATTGGGCACACATAGCCTACCCTGAATCTATAACACACTATCATTCCTGATAGTGACCTCCTTGGCATCGTCGTACTGAACCGTATCCTTGAGGACAAGCAAATGGGGGTCGTTATACTGCCACTCTCTTATACGATCATATAGGGAAGACCGAGAGACCACACAAGCCAAAATGCAACTCGGCTCCGAAACATCCAATCTAACAAACTGGTTGGCCAAGGCCTGAACATCCAATGCTAATGGCCTCTCCGCTGCCGGTAGATATGCTAAACTGCCCATGCTCTTTGCCTTTTGACTCAAAGAATCAGCCACCTCATTGGCCTTACTGGGATGATATAGGATGGTGATATCATAGTCCTTAAGAAACTCTAACCATCTTTGCTGTCGTAAGTTAAGATCCTTCTGTTTGAACAAATGTTGTCGACTCTGGTGGTCGGTATAGACCTCGCAAGGGACACCGTACAAATAGTGCCGCCAAATCTGCAAGGCATGAACAATAGCTGCTAACTCAAGGCCAGGGACATGATAACGCTTCTCGTGCACCTTCAACTGTCTAGACACGTATGCAATTACCCTATCGTCCTACATCAACACCATGCCAAGGCCAACACACGATGCGTCACAGTATATAGTGTAAGACCCCGAAAACATAGTCAACACCAACATTAGGGCTGCAGTCAAAATAGTCTTGAGCTTTTGAAATCTCTCCTCTCATTTCTCGGTCAACCTAAATAGAGAACCCTTCTGTATTAATCCATTCATAGATACAATAATAGATGATAAACCCATTATGAATTGACGGTAATATCCTGCCAAACTAAGAAAACTCCAAATTTCAGTAGCTGAAGACAGTCTGGGCCAATTCTGCACTGCTTCAATCTTCTTCAGATCTACCTTGATCCCCTCACTCGACACTACATGACCCAAAAAAGACCATCGAATCATGCCAGAATGCATACTTTGAAACTTTTGCATACAACTTCTTTTCTATCAAGGTTTGGAGCACGGTCCTCAGGTGCTGCTCATGATCCTCCCGGCTCTGGGAGTACACCAAGATGTCATCAATAAATACAGTGAAAAATGAGAAAATATAGGGTTGGTATACACTATTCATCAAGTGCATGGATGTTTTTGGGGCGTTGGTCAACCAAATGACATCACAAGAAACTCATAATGACCATACCGAGTCCTGAAGGCAGTCTTCGAAATAGTCGGCTCCCGAATCTTTAACTGATGATAGCCTAACTGCAAATAAATCTTTGAGAATACTCTGGCACCTTATAGCTGATCAAATAGGTCATTAATGGTTGGAAATGGATAGATGTTCTTCATTATAACCTTGTTCAACTGTTGATAATCAATACACACATGCATAGAACCATCCTTCTTCTTTACAAACAAGACCAGAGAACCCCAAGGCGACACACTGGGCTGAATGAAGCCCTTATCAAGCAACTCTTGCAACTACTCCTAACTCTTTCAGCTCTGCTAGGACCATACAATATGATGTAATAGAAATGGGCTGAGTGCCCGGCAATAAATCAATACCAAGATCGATATCCCTATTGGGCGGCTTGCCCGAAGATCCACTCGAAATACATCTGAATAGTCCCTAATTACCGGAACTAACAGTAGGAGTATCAACACGTACATCTCTTACAAAGGCTAGATATGCCTCACACCCCTTCTCAACCATCCGTTGTGCCTTAAGGAAAGACACCACCCTGCTAGGAACATAGTCCAAAGTACCCTTCCATTCCAACTGCGGCAAACCTAGCATAGCCAACGTCACTGTCTTGGCGTTACAATCAAGAATAGCATGATAGGGCGACAACCAGTCCATGACCAAAATAACATCAAAATCTACCATAATTGAGAAACAACAGGTCAGCTCTGGTCACAAAAGCACCAGGAACAACTAAACATGACCGATACACATGGTCAACAATAATGGAATCTCCCACGGACATGGACACATAGACATAAGAACTCAAAGAATCCCTGGATATACCCAAATACAGAGCAAAGTAAGATGATACATAGGTATAAGTGGAGCCTAGATCAAATAAGACTGATACATTTCTATGACAAACTGAAACAATACATGTGATAACTGAGTCATATGCAACCGCCTCCTTCCTAGTAGGGAGAGCATAACATCTGGCCTGGCCTCCCCCTCTAGGGCGACCTCTACCTGCCTGACCTCCACCTCTAGCTGGTTGTGAATGTGGAGTGGCAACTGGTGCGGTTACCACTGCTTGAGAAGCCCGAGGGCCCTATGGAATACGTGTGCCCTGAGTAGTCTGTGGAGGTGCACCCCTTCTGAGTTTGGGGCAGACCCTCACCATATGACAAATTTCATCACACTCAAACCAAGCTCTCGGAGGACGTGGCTGCTGGAACTGGCTCGGGCCTGGTCGGCTGGACTGACCGTTGAAAGAACCCCATACAAGAGGTGCACTAGATAGAGGCCGTGCATAATGGGCAGCCTGAGACGTAGGAGTGGCCGAAACACCACTGGAAGCTGGAAGTGCTAAATGAATAGGGCGGCTCACATAGCCTCTACCATGACAAACTGTAACTGGGGCACGAGTGCTACTATATGTTCCAGCATATCTAGGCCTCCCTCTCCTCTCTCTCTCTCGTGACTCCACATACCCTTCAATCTCCTAGAGAACTCCAGTACCTGCTGGTATGGGGTATTAGTCTCCAACTCTCGAGCCATGCTGAATCTAATACCAGGGTTGAGCCCATCGATAAATCGATGAACTCGCTCTCTAATATTTGAAACTAATACAGGTGCATGTCTGGACAAGTCGCTGAACTGGACTGCATACTCCAATACGGTCATAACATCATGGCGCAACTACTCAAACTCTACGCGCCATGCATCCTTCAGACTCCAGGGAACAAACTCCCTTATGAACATCTCTGAGAACTGAGCCCAGGTGAGCGAAGCTGCCTCAGAAGGGCTAGCCAACTCATACACTCGCCACCACTGATAAGCCGCTTTCTTAAGTTGGAACATAGTGAAAGCAACCCCACTCAACTCTACAATACCCATAGTAAGGAGAATACAATAGTACACCTCAAGCAAACCCTGTGTATCCTCTTAATCCAAACCACTAAAAGTAGGAGGGTGGTACTTCTTGTACCTCTCGAGTTTGAGCTGCTCCACCTAGAAGTTGTTTCCTTAACATTGGGTTGAACTTGGATAACTGACTGCAATGGTATGACCTCTGGGACCTGGTCAACCTGGACTCGCTTCTATGGGGTATAGGATACGGGAGTCTGTGCTCTTCCCCCGGCCTGAGATGTGGCATGAGCAAGTGGAATCAACCCCGCCTGAGATACAATGTAAAATATGCTCAAAAGCTGGGTGAGAGGCTCTCGAGGTGCAGGGATAGTAACAGACGTCGCAGGTGCATGCCCTCCGGCTGGAGCTACTGGTGGCTCCTATATTACAGCTCGGGCAGGTGCTCTGGCTGCACCACCTGCTTGTCTTCGGCTTCTCGCAACTATAACCGTGGGCGCATGTGTCTTATTATCAGATCTGGTTGTGCGTGTCCTCACCATTTGTGAGAGAACAGAAAGATAGAGATTTAGAATTTCGAAGTCAACAAATTCGCACGATAAGGAATCAAAGAAGTGAAACTTTTCCTAATAGTTCCATAGCCTCCCAAAGATAAGTACAGACATGTTTGCACCGATCTACGAGACTTTACTAAACCTGCTTGTGACTCATAACACCTATGAACCTAGAACCCTCATACCAACTTGTCACGACCCTAATTTCCCTCTATAGGATGTCGTGATGGCACCTAGTCTTTAAGACTAGGTAAGCCTAACATTCATGTAAAAATTACTGAAATAATAATTAAAGTCTCAATAACTAAAGATTTTATATAAAATAAACTTTGCAACTCACCATATACAACTCCCCAAAATCCAGCAAATACAAGTCAGAAGCTCTATATAGTAGTACTGAATAACCCTATACATCGATGTCCATAGAGAATAAGGAAATAGAATAGTTTAGGTAGAGGGCGACTCTGAGGCTTACAGATGCCGGAAGGTATACCTTGAAGTCACCGAAGCTGAGCTCTCGCTAGTGCCTGGACTAGTAGGAGGTACCTAGATCTGCACAAAAAGTTATGCAGAAGCGTAGCATGATTACACCATAACGATACCAAGGAAGTACCAATCCTAACCTCGGTAGAGTAGTGACGAGGTCAGGTCAAGGCCCTACTGGAATAAATAAGAAACTGAACGAGTGATTAACAATATAATATAACATGATAAGATAACTCAATTAAGGCACGAAAGGAATCTACATAGCTAAAATCAGTATATTTCTACATTAAGCCCGTGTACACACTCGTCACCTTGCGTACATGCTTCCACACATCAAAATTATCACAAACAACACCAAACCTAAGGGGTAATTCATCCACGCAAAGTTAGGCAAGACACTTACCTCAAAACATGCTAACCGAATCCATTAGTAAGCATTTTCCTCAATTATCCAACTTCGAACGACTCGAATCTATCCAAAACAACTTCATACCATAAATATACACTATAGGAAACTATTTTGAACTATTAAATTGCGATCTTTGCAAAGAAATAAAAAGTCAACCCCGGTCTACATCTCAAAACCCAATAAAAATTACAAAATCTGAACACCCATTTGATAACGAGTCCAACCATACAAGAATTACTCAAATACGACCTCGAATAGCTTTTCAAATCCCCAAATTTTAGCTTAAGAAGTTTCACAAATGTTTTCCCAAATTTTCAACTTAAAACACTAATTAAAAGATGAAAACAATGGTAGATTCATGAAATATAGTCCAATCTAGGTTAGCGTCACTTACCCTAATGATTCCTTAAAACTATCGAAACATCACCACAAATCGAGATTTTTAGGTCCAAAATATGAAAATGCAGTTCAAACCCTCGAAGACCTCTTTTCTGCCCAGCGATCCTCGCTTCTGTGGGCCTGGGGTCGCACATACAATGCTGCACCTGCGAAATATCCATTGCAGGTGCGCTACTAACTTAGGCTCTGAAGGCTCACAACTGCGGAGCCCATATGCGCGTCTGCGGAAGGCTAGTCGCACCTGCGCGCACTACTGGAAAATGGCAGATTTCCGACCGCCAAAACTATCGGAATTCGGTCAGAAATCACGAATTTCCGACTACTTTCCGACCAAAATTGGTCGGTCGGAAAAACGTTGGTCGGAAAATAATTTCCGACCGAATCAGTTGGTGATTTCCGACCAAAGTGGTCGCAACTTTCAAAAGGTCAGATGACCAAATATTTCACGTCTGCGACCAAAGTGCTCGGAATTTACCTACTGAATCAGTCGTAATAATACAAATAAAATAATTATTTATTTAAAATTAAATAATATAAATATATCATTTTCGACCGAATCGGTCGGTAATTAATAATGAAAAATTAAATTTTATTTAATTTCCGACAGAACTCGTCGAAAACTATTGAATATTAATTTCTTTTTAAATTTCCGACCGAATCGGTCTGAAATTGATAATTAAAAATTAAATTTTATTTAATTTCCGACGCAATCCGTCGAAAATAATTGAATATTATTTTATTTTTTAAAAATTTCTGACTGAATCGGTCAGAAATTTGGAAATTTATGGTTAAATCTAGGCAGATGTCCGACCGTTTCCGTCGGAATTCAGTCGGAATTTTATATAAAACTGAGTAGAATTCTCCCCAATTTCGAGCTACACCACCTGTCAAACTATTACAATACAATAATACCAACCAACAATACATTAACACAATCTAAACCAATGATACATTAATGCAATAATATCAACCAACAATACATTAACACAATCTAAACTAACAATGCCAACCATTAACAAAACTTGAACCAACAATAACAACCATTAAACCTAACAATTTTGGGCATAAAAACATCCAAATAGTAGTCCACATTCAAGTTTAAAAATAATACATAAAGTTGTCTCTCACAATTAAGTTTACCAATTAACCAAAACATCACAACTAAACTACTACACATCAGATTCAGTTTGTTCATCCTCTTCATCAGATAAATCATGCCCATATTTTCTCATAAATTTCAGCATCTTAACAAATATTCCGTATTGGGAGTCCAATTGTTGCTTCAAATCACAAATTTCATTTCTCATATCTTCCATCTGTTCTTGATTTTGAGAAGAAGAATAAGAATTGGCTAAGATTGGGTTTGGATGACCTGTAGGTCGACGTACTCCTAGTCCGTAGACTCTGCCTTTGTTTACTCCACCCACTGCCTCTGTCCACAATGAAGGCATATCATCAAGTGTTGGTTGAGTTGAAGGAGGCTGAGTTTGTTGCTATTCTTCCAACCTTTTATGATAATCTTCCTGAAATGAAAAATATTACTATTATGTAAACAAACTAATATTAATAAACCATAAATAATTATGAAGTTAGAATTTTACATATGTGTCTGACGCACGCGTCTCCATCCAGTGTTCTCTTAAATAACTTCTTAAATGTTCATATAATCCAAATTAATTAATAATTTCTCAAACAAAAGAAATAGTCGTAACTAACAATTATTTAAATTATTTCAACATGTAAAAATTAAAAAATTCAAATAGAATAAAATTATGGAGTAGTTCGACAGATAGACATTTGGGGAGATATTTACTTCCTCAACTTCCTTTGAATTCCTATCTCATTCTACCTTTCTTCATTATTTTTGCATTCAGTGTTATTACAATATTACTTCTCAGGCCAATTGAATTACCTTACTCTTAGTCAAGTAGCTCTTATACTAACTTGGAACCCTCTAGAGAAAATACTACTCCATGAAATCATAAAAAAAAATGGGAATGTCAATTAGAAATAATGCTTTGTGACTTTTTTATCAATAAAAGTTGCTCTTTGAAGCAAATATTCACAAGTTATTTATAAACTTTGTGCAGAATACAAAGCAAAGTCTGTTCTAACTGCAACATTAAATTTACCGTAATTAGATTTTCAGTTATTGGAGAAATAATTTTAAACTATTGGAGCAGTGAAAAATAATAAAAAAGACAACTAAAGAAAATGTCCAGATGAAAAGTCAAACAGAGGACATATTGTTTCAAAATGTCTAAATAAATACTTCATGGATATTATAAACCCCTTCTTTGACTACTTTCACCTTAATACGCTCTTAATCATTTCCTATTTATTAATTTTTTTTTTCAAATTTCGTCCTTGGCTTGATTAATTTTCTCTTTGATTGAATCTTATTTTTTTCTATCTTGTGGTGGGCCAACTTTTTATTTTTAGGTACACTCAATGTATAGAGATTGTAGTGGACACTTAATTCATATGTGACTTCTAACAAAAAACAAGGAAAGATCTAAAAACTTTGTAGAGTATATAAACTCAACCCTACGATTCATCTTAAGGTTAAGCTTTCAATTGCTTTACTAATTGCAAGCATTAAGCTTAAGCATATATTTCAATTGATTATGTCTACGTGATGTCCAAAACTTTAGGGATGTTTTCTGTTTTGCTTAGGTTGTAACTTGTGAGTAGTTTAGGATTATTTTTGGCCAAAAACTCGAAAGCAACATAGAAGAAAACCATAGGAAAATTATGGAGTCAGATGAGGGAAACTTACCTGGCAGTGGAGGGTCTCGACGGACCTGCAGCGGCACCGGCGAGTGTTGGTGGTTGATGGCAGCGGCGGTTTTGGATAAGGGGAAGTTTGAGTGAGAGAGAGAAGAGTGAAGGAAGAAAAGAGGGAAAGGAAAAGAAAGGGAATCGCTGATAGGGTTTTTTAAAGAACTCTCCGACCGATTCGGTCGGTACTTTGGTCAAAGTAGTCAACCTCGTTTTATTAAACATTTCCGACCGAACCGGTCGCTATTTGTTTTTGTTTTATTGTTTCTGACAAAATTGGTAGCTAATAGTGACGCGGAATTTTCCGCCAAAATTTACGACGGATATAGACGGAATATTAGTCGTAACTATTATTAAAAATTGAAAAATATATTTTTATGGATTTTCCAACTGATTCCGTCCGAAATTTCGGTCGGAAATGGGCCATTGTTTAAGTGGTGTTCGCTTCTATGCGGCATTGACCGCACCTGCGGTCCTAGCTGAGCAAGGTCAAACTCATTCCTGTGGTTCTATGGCCGCTTCTGCGGCCCAAAGTGCGCAGGTGTGATTGCACCAGACACTGCCCAACTTCAACAATCACATAAGTCCAATTTTGATCTGAATTCAATCTGAATCACACTTGAGGCTCCCGGGGACCCCGTATGAATATACCAACAAGTTTCAAACCACACCACGGATCTACAGGATGCCAAATATCACATCAAACAACATCGATTCAACGAATCCAATTCAAGCCTATGAAACTATGAACTTCCGAATTCCAAAACTAATATTGATTCATACCAAAACAACTCTGATTGACTTCAAACTTTGCACACAAGTCATAAATGATATGACATACCTATTCCAACTTTTAAAGTAGGAATACGACCCCGATATAAATAGAGTCAACTCCCGGTCAAACTTTTCAATCTTCCAAGCACTAAAATTTTTAACTTTCGCCAATTCACGCCGAAATGACTTACAGACCTCTAAATCAATATTCGGACACTCTCCTAAGTCCAAAATTACCATATGAAACTATTGGAACTCCAAAACTCTATTTTGGAGTCATCTACACAAAATTCAAACAATGGTCAACTAAGTTAACTTAAAATTCCAACTTAGGGACTAAGTATCCCATTTTACTTCGAAACAGCCCCGAAACCAAAACTAAACACCCCAGCAAGTCACGTAACCACAATATAACATAGAGGAGATAATAAATAGGGGAGCAAGACCAAAATTCTCAACATGACCAGTTGGGTCGTTATATTTATCTTGGCATTTTAAATATTATTAATTGTCTTACTGCTTCCATGTTTCCCTCCTTTTATGTTGGTATTCCATTCCATGGGAGGATATTTAGATTTACATACTACTGCTATTCTATATGCACTAACGTCCCTTTTATTGGGGGCGCTGTATCTTTAGTGGATGTAGGTGGTACCTCAGCAAGTGGTAGTGATCCTTGACAGTAGCGTACCCTCCACTCACCGGATTTGGTGAGTCCTATTCTACACCGGGGCACATATGTTGTATTGTCTTCATGCACATTACTTTTGAGGTATAGCTGGGGCCTTGTCACCGTCACTTTTATATTGTTCTCATGTTCACATAGAGGCTCCGTAGACATGTTGTGTGTTGTATTTTGATTGGAGTAACAAACTAAAAATGTTTCAGTAGTCGGACATATTCCCATCTTTAACTTTGAAATCAAAATATTTTGGTAATAATTAATGAAGTTCCTTCAGTAAAGAAATATAATGTTGAACTATTTCATTCTCCCATTATCTATATTTTGTAAATTAATTGTTTCATGGGCATGGTTGGATGGTACCCACTAAGTAGGCTTGCTTAACTAGGGTAACTCGGTTGAGCGCCGGTTACGCTCCCCAAGGTTTGGGCATTACAAGCTTGGTATAAGAGCCTAAGGGTTTAAGGTATCCTAGGATGTCTCAGAGTCGCATATAGTAGAGTCCTTATCGGTGTGTAGTCGGCCATATCTATAATTAGGATGCTAGTTGGACATTTAGGAACATCACCCTTCTTTGATATTCTAGATCGTACGATAGATCTTGAACATAAGACTGTCCCCTTTTTAACATGTGCTTGTTCTAATTTTCAGTACACGGGGTCTAGAAAGAAGGAGAGAAGTGGACAAAGGGCCAATGCCACCCCATGAGTGGCAGTTAATGAAGTACTTGATGTTACGAGTGAGCCCCCAAGGGGTGAAGACACTTCCCCAACTACAACCCCTTATGATTCTACTACTCCTGCTGAGAACGTGTAGATTCCTCATCCAAATGACATTCCACTCCCACTTCCAGTCTCCACCTCCGGTCCTAGTGTTTCTGATGGGGACCTTAGGGGATCCATATAAATGTTGAATTAGATAGTGTCTTCCCAGGCCCTGAAATTAAATGACACACCTACTTCCTCTAGCTAGCAACAGGATTCAACTAGTTCCAAGGTGAACATACTTCTTCAGTTGGACCCTTCGGTGTTCACGGGATCTAAGCCCTACGAGGACTTACAGAGATTTATTGATGAGATGCACAAGACTCTTAGTGTGATGTGTTCCACTGAGACGGAAGCATCGGGTTTGGCCTCATACCGCCTGAAAGAAGTGGCGTATTCGTGGTTTGAACTTTGGGAGGAATCCCTTGATGAGGGGAGCCCTCCGACAAAGTGGAGCAAGTTCGTAGGATGCTTTTATGGATCATTTCTTGCCTGCCGAGACTAGGGTAGCCCATGACACCTAGTTTGAGACAAGGTAGTATGAGTGTATGAGAACTTGAAGCAAGGTAGTATGGGCGTATTCATAGGTTTGTGTAGGGCCTTATCCCTTTGGTTATCAACGAGGCCTCTACATGTAACGATGCGATCGGTCGTTTTGAGTACTAGCTTTAATTTCTGTATTTCGAGACATCCCTTAGCTTTATTTGATGTTTTTTTATTTGCGTGCGTGGTTCGTGTCGTTTTCCGAAAATATTTGTTGAAAAAGTGAATATTTGGCCTAAATATGATTTGATAAAGGTCAACATGTTTGGTAAATGACCTCGAATTGGTATTTTGATGATGTTGGTAGGTTCTTATACTAATTTAGGACTTGTACGTACGTTTGGTTGGGTCCTGGGTGATCCGAGCGCATTTCAGCGCTGTGAAAAATTAGAAAATTTTGTTTTAAACTTGAAAATATTTTGTTTTGATGATCTGTTTTTGTTGTTTGATGTTATTTTGGTTATTTGAGTGAGAGAGTAAGTTTGTATGATGTTATTACACTTCTGTGCATGTTTGGTTTGGAGCCCGAGGAGCTCGGGTGAGTTTTGGATGCTTAGCACATTTTTGGCTTAGAAAGAATGTTGGTGCATCAGGTTTGCAGGTCTTGCATTTTCGAGACCTTGTTCGTAAATACTAGGTCAAGCTCGTATTTGCGATGCTCGATAAATATTTAAATGTACCCTTCGTTATACTATGAGTCAAAATATACCCCTGCTGCTGGGTTCAAATATACCCCTCATTTAAACGATTGACACGTGTCATCATCATATTGGACAATTCTAAATATCTCCTAATTAATTAAAAAGGCTCGTACTCAAAAGCATGCCCATTACCCATAACCGAAAAGCAATTTTTTAAAGCAATATTTTTGTAAAAACTAAAAAAAAACTGAATTTGTTTTTACTCAAAATTAAAAAAACGAAAATTCTTTTTTCTAGTTTTTACAAAAACATTGCTTTAAAAAATATTGAAAAATATTATCTAAAGAAATGTTTTTGTAAAACATGAAAAGCATTTTTCTAAAGCAATTTTTTTGTAAAGAAATTTTCTAAAGCAATGTTTTTGTAAAAACTAGAAAAAAAAGGATTGAACAAAATATTTTTCAGTGTTTTCAGTTTTTACAAAAAAATATTTTTTTTTCAGTTTTTTTAAAGCAATATTTTTGTAAACACTGAAAAAAATATTTTCGTTTTTTTCAGTTTTTAGTTTTGTATAATTTCAGTTTATGTTTTCAGTTTTTACAAAAATAATTGCTTTAGAAAATATTGTTCAGTTATTTCCGCTTTTTTTGAAGCAATGTTTTTGTAAAAACTCGAAAAAAAAATATTTTCATTTTTTTGTCAGTTTTTACAAAAAAAAATGGCTTTAGAAAATTGCTTTTCGGGTATGGGTAATGGCTTTGAGTCTTTTTAATTAATTAGGAGATATTTAGAATTGGCCAATAGGACGATGACATGTGTCACTCCGTTTAAATGAGGAGTATATTTGAACTCAAAGTATAGCGGCTTGGGTATATTTGGACTCATAGTATAACGAAGGGTATATTTAAACATTTTTAGAACGTACATGGGTATATTTGGCCCTTTTCCCTTCCACAAATGTGATGGTGGAGTGTCTCGCATATGCAAGCTAAATGTCACATTTGAGACTGAAGAATTTGGGGCATACTCGCCTTTGACAGGTTTTACCTGCTTTTGCGATTATATCAGCGCTTTTGCGATATTAGCATACTTAAAGAATTTTTTCTTTTACGAAGAGTTGTTCGCTTTTGCGATCATCGCAATTGCGAACTAGGTTTCGCAATTGCGATATCTAGTAGCTGGGTAAATTGTGGGGATTTCAGGACTTAGCTCATTTTTCACTATTTTCTCAACCTTAAATACTCTAGGGGAGATATGTGAAAACATTCTTCTTCCCAAATTCACGGGGTAAGCATCTTTAACTAGTTTCCAATCAATTCAATTACTTTTTCATAATTTTTAACATCAAATCTATGAATTTCAAAGTAGAAATTGGGTAATCATGGTAGCATTCAGGGATTTTATAAATTTGAGAATCAGACCCCAAATTGAGGTCGGATTTTGAAACAAATTACATATCTGAGCTCGGGGGTGAATTGGTAGGGAGGTTTTAGTACGAATATCGGGTTTCGACTAAGCGGGCATAGGGTTGATTTTTGAGATTTTGGCTAGGATTGAACCTTTATTAATTGGGGCGTTTCCTTTAGCATTATTTGACTTTATTAGATGATAATGGACTAGGTTTTGATTGTATTGAGGAGCATTTCTATGGAAGATGGTATTGGATTGTGGAAATTATTCCGGAATGAGGTGGGTGTCTTGCCTAGCATTGTTGGGGGATGTTTTTCTACTAATTTATATTGATTGCTACATGCGGGGTGTAATGCATATACGAGGTGACAGGCATATATGCATGTGCCAGGGTTTCTATGCTTAGGATGAGGTAATTACATGCTTCTTAGTTCCTTTGTTGAACTTGGTGATCTCTTAACCTATGCTTTATTTGACTCTCTAAATAGTAAATTCGATTATCTACGTTAGAAATCATGTTAGAACACATGACATCTTAAAAGGGATTTGATGTGCCATTTTCTAGAATCGTTTGCACACCTAACTTGATCTTAGTATCGAGAATCTATATCTATACCTATTATTGTTATGTTACTTTTGCTTATTTATTCGTATTAAGAGACGATTATTGGAGCCTTAGGGCTATGTTTGGCAAAATGAGTATTTCCGTGTGGTTGATATGATGATGACATGATGAGTATTTCCGTATAGTTGATATGATGTGGGCACGATGAGCATTTTTGTGCGATTTGAAATGAGATTCTTTTGTTGATTATTACTGTGCAAAAAAGAAAGGAAGTTGAATTTCTGTTATGATTATTCATTCAATAAGCACTTGCATGCCCTTTACTTTGAATTCCATTAGCGATTATTGTTTCGTATGATACTTTCCGTCTGGGTTCCTTATGTGGTTATCTTTGTATTTTCCCTTTGGCCTCTACTGTTATAGCTATGCCTTTATCTCTTTCACGACCCAAAACGCAACATATCGTGATGAAGCCTATCATAGAACTAGGCAAGCCGATATCCACAAATAACTATGCATCTTTAAATTGAAAACATAATGAAATAAGCTTAATAGTGAAAATCTCATAAATACTTATAAGAAAATATCGCGACTCAATACAAAATCCCCCAAACTTCGGGTGTCACTGAGTACATGACCATCTAAATTACAACGTAGTCTAACTACTATAACATTATCTAGAAAGATAGAACAATATAAATAAACTGAAAAGAAGGGGAATTAAGGTCTGCGTACGCCAAAGAAGCTACCTCAAAAGTCTCCGAATAGATAAATCTCCAACGCTAGCCACCAATATGCCCAAAAGTACCTGGATCTGCACACGAAGTGCAGAGTGTAGTATGAGTACAACCAACCCAATGTACTCAATAAGTAACAAGACTAACCTTGGGCTGAAAGTAGTGACGAGCTCAGATAATTACATTTCAAAGCCAGATTTATAACAGTAATAACTCAGAAAGAAATCCAATAATCCGTTTGTAGACAATTTAGAAATGTCGATATGCTTTCAATTAATTAACAATTTAAGCTGAACACAGATAAAATATTCCAAAAATGACTGATAAGAGAAATGTTATATCTCTATATCTACATGTCAAAAGTACATGCCACATGTAATGCATTACAATGATAAACCTAACGTGCTCACACTCTAAGGGTACTCAATCTGACTATCTCAAATCTCAATCATCACACTCAGTCACTCAGCATTGTACGGTACCTGCGCTCAATGCTGGTATGTCAGACTCCGAAGGGGCGAATCCTGCCCAAGCGCTAATATGAGGCCAATTTGGCTTGCTGTGACATGCAGCCCGGTCCCATAATAATAAAACCTCAAAGGCCTGCTACGGCGTGCTACCCGATCCATATAATAATAATTTATATTATATCAAAAGTGGGAAGTCCTTAAGCTTAAAGTTAAATTACTAAAATATCCCTCTAAATAATTTGAGTACCTTATAAAAAAACAAAACAATGAGCACAGAATAAGCAATAAAGGGGGGAATGGCGTTATAATACTCAAAACGATCGGTTGAGTCGTTACATTCTCCCCCTCTTAAACAAACGTTCATTCTCAAATGGGTCTAGAAACTTACCCGGAGTCTCAAATAGGCATGGATATCTGCCCCCACATCTCCTACTCGGTCTCCCAAGTAGCCTCGTCGACTGACTGCGCTCTCCACTACACCTTCACTGAAGCTATATTCTTTGACCTCAACTTTCGAACATGCCAATCAAAAATGGCCACCGGCTCCACATCATATGTCAAATTCCAATCTAACTAAACCATGTTGGATTCCAAAACATGCGACAAATCGCCGAAATACTTCTGAAGCATGGAACCATGAAACACTGGATGAACATTCGACACACTAGGTGGCAATGCAAGATTGTAAGCATCCTCTCCAATTCTCTCAAGCACCTCAAAAGGCCCAATATACCGAGGCTCAACTTTCCCTTCTTCTCGAACCTCATAACACCCTTCATGGGCAAAACTCTGAGCAGTACCTTCTCCCCCACATGAAGGCAATATCACGAACCTTCTGATCAGTATGACTTATCTGTCTAGGCTGTACAGTGCGAAGCCGATCCTAAATCAACTTAACTTTGTCCAAAGCATCCTGAACCAAGTCAGTACCCAATAGCCTAGACTCACCCGGATCAAACTAACCAACCGGAGACTGACACCGCCTCCCATATAAGGCCTAATACAGAGCCATATGAATACTCGATTGGTAGTTGTTGTTGTAGGCAAATTCTACAAGCGGCAGAAATTGATCCCAAGAGCCACCGAAATCCATGACACAAACGCGTAGCATGTCCTCCAATATCTTAACAGTGCGCTCGAACTCTCTGTCCGGCTGAGGGTGGAATGATGTACTCAACTCAACCCGTCTGCCTAACTCTCGCTGCATTGCTCTCCAAACCTATGATGTAAATTGTTTGCCTCGATCTGAAATGATGGACATTGGTACACCGTAAAGGTGAACAATCTCGCGGATATAGAAATCAGCCAACCACACCGAGGAATAGTTAGTCCTAACTGGAATGAAATGGACGAACTTACTCAAGCGATAAACAATTACCCAAATAGCATCAACTTCCACAAAGTCCGTGGGAGCCCAACTATGAAGTCCATGGTGATACGCTCCCATTTCCACTTCGGAAACTCAATCCTCTGAAGTAAAGCGCCCGGCCTCTGATGCCTGTACTTCACCTGCTGCAAATTTAAGCAACGAGCTACAAACCCCACTATATCTTTCTTTATCTTCTTCAACCAATAGTGCCGCCTTAAGTTCTGATACATCTTTGCGGCACCTGGATGAATGGAATACCCCAAACTGTGGGCCTCCTTAAGAATCAACTCATGCAGCTCATCTACATTGGGCACACAAATCTGACCCTGCATTCGCAACACCCCATCATCCCCAATAGGAACCTCCTTGGCATCACCGTGCTGAAACATGTCCTTAAGGACAAACAAATGGGGTTCGTCATACTGACGCTCTCTAATGCGATCATATAAGGAAGATCGAGAAACCACACAAGGTTGAACCCAGCTAGGCTCTAAAACATCTAACCTTATGAACTGATTGGCCAAAGCCTAAACATCTGATGCAAGTGGTCTCTCACCAACATGAATAAATTCAAGGCTACACATACTCACCACCTTCCTACTCAAGGCATCGGCCACCACATTAGCTTTCCCGAAATGATACAAAATGATAATATCATAGTCCTTTAGCCGCCCCAATCAGCTCTGCTGCCTCAAATTTAGATCCTTCTGCTTGAACAAGTGCTGGAAACTCCGATGATCCGTAAATACCTTAGAAGATACACCGTAGAGATAATGCCTCCAAATCTTCATTGCATGAACGATGGCTGTCAAATCCAAATCATAAACTAGGTAGTGCTTCTCATGAGACTTCAATTGACGTGAAGCATAAGCAATCACTCTACTCTCCTGCATGAAGACACACCCAATACCAATCAGAGAAGCATCACAATACACTGTATAAGAACCCAATACTGAAGGAAAAACTAGTACTACAGTTGCGGTCAAGGTAGTCTTGAGCTTCTGAAAGCTCTCCTGACACTCATACGACTACCTGAATGGAGCACCCTTCTGGGTCAACCTGGTCAAAGGCGCTGCAATGGACGAGAATCCCTCCACGAAGCGATGAAACTATCCGACCAAGTCGAGAAAACTCTGAATGTCTGAACTGCCTCTATCTTCTTTGGATCCACCTTAATTCCCTCACTGAACACCACGTACCCCAAGAACGCCACTGAAATAAGCCAAAACTCACAGTTGGAGAACTTGGAATAAAGTTTCTCCTCCCTCAACCTCTGTAGTACAATGATCAAATGTTATGCATGCTCCTCCTGGCTACGCGACAACACCAAGATATCATCAATAAATATTATGACAAAAGAATCAAGAAATGGTTGGAATACACTATTCATCAGATACATGAATGTTACTGGGGCATCGGTCAGCCCTAAAGACATCAGAAGGAACTCACAATGACCATAGCGGGTCATGAATGTCGTCTTCAGAATATCAAAGTCCCGTATCTTCAACTAGTGATACCCATACCTCAAATCAATCTTAGAGAACACTCTCGCCCCTGAAGCTGTAAAAATAAATCATCATGCGTGGCAAAGGATACTTGTTCTTAATTGTAACTTTATTTAACTGCCTATAGTCGATGCACATCCGCATAGTACTATCCTTCTTCAACATAAACAGTCACGACCCAAAACTAAATCCTGTCGTGATGTCCCCTATCGTGGTACTAGGCAAGCCGATACATTTCCTAAACACATCAATATTTCATTTAAAATACAAGTCAAAGCATTACTTTACTAGAATCTTCATTAAAGATTTCAAATTAAAATAAAACAAAATATGGAATAGATAGCCCAACATCGGGGTGTCACTAAGTCATGAGCAACTACTACAAACTATCTGATAACATCAAGACTAGCATAGTCTGGGAAAAACTAAAACAACTAAGGGGAAGATAAGGAAGAAGAAAAATAGGGCTGCGATCGCTAGGCAGCTACCTTGCTATCTCCGATGATCCCAACTGAATCTATCAACAACCGCTACCATGGCCAGAAAGGCCTGGATCTGCAGACAAGGTACAGGGAGTAACGTGAGTACAAAAACTCAGACAGTAACAACAGTAAATAAAGGCAGAGAGGTAGTGACGAGCTAGATGCAAGTATAGTTCATATCACAAAAATTTCGTAAAGTACAACATGCTTTAAAAACCAGTGTTTAAGTCAAATCAGCTTGTTTAAATCCAGTTCAGGTAAAACCAATAAAATACCTTTCAACAGTTCTCAAACAAGGACTCAAAGCAGCTATGAGCACAAAGGATAAAATTATATACCGCCCCTCGGGCAAAACATCACTCACTCCTCCCGATCACTAAAACCTCACAATCACTCATGCCTCACAATCACTCGTGCCTCCCAATCACTCAGCACTCACACTCAGTAGCTACCTGCGCTCACTGGGAGTGTGTACAGACTTCAGAGGTCTCCTTCATCCCAAGCGCTATATCAATGCCCATCATGGCAGAATCAATGAAACATGCTACGGCGCGCAGCCCGATCCTATAAATGTCCTCACAATCAGGCCCTTGACCTCACTCAGTCATAATCTCTCCAGTCTCTCGGGCTCTTAGAAATTAAGTAATCAACCCAAACAACATTGATATGATGCAAATAAAGTAACAGAGACTGAGCTATGACGTACAAATGCATGAAGATGACTGAGTACAGATTATCAAACAAAAACAGTTAGAGGACAGCAAGAACTGACCTCCCAGGTTCTAAACAATATTGGCATAAGGCCTAGACATGGCATCTAGCATGATTTACTGTAAATCTTTCTAAAAACACATAAGAAGCATATAGCTACGGGAGTATATTCAACTTTACAGTTGCTACGGGATGGACCAAGTCACAATCCCCCACAGTGCATGCCCACACGCCCGTCGCCTAGCATGTGCGTCACCTCCAAATAGTCACATGACACAAAAAGTTGGGGTTTCGTACCCTCAGGACTAGATTTACAACTGTTACTTACCTCAAACCATGCAAATCTCTACTCCGTGATGCTCTTGCCCCTTGATTCGGCATCCAAATGCTCCGAATCTAGTCATAACCAGTACAATACCATGAATATGTGCTAAAGGAATAAATTCCACAAGCAAAACTACCAAATTAGACTCAAAACCCAAAATTGGCTCAAACCCATCCCCGGGCCCATGCCTCGAAATCCGACAAAAGCTACAAAACTTGAAAGCCCATTCACTCACGAGTGTAACCTTACAAAGTTTATCAAAATCCGACATCATTTGTTCCCTCAACTCCTCAAATTACACTCTCCAAAATTCCAAGCCCTAACCCCCTATTTTCACTCCTAAATCCCACTATTAGATGAGAAAACAACGGGTAAACACCATAGTTAGGAGTATTAGAGCTCAAGCAACTTACCTTTGTGAAAACCCTTGAATCTCCTTCAAACATCATTCCAAAAGCTCCAAGGTCCGATTTGAAAATGGTGGAAATGAGCAAAATATTGTGAAGTCTTCTATTTATAGGTTTTCCCTAGGTGTTTCGCACATGCGACTCAAAATGCGCACCTGCGATGCCGCTTTTGCGCAAAAATCTTCGCATCTGCGGAAATTCACTTAAATCCCCATCTCTGCACCTGCACTCCCTATCCGCTTCTATGACCCCGCAGGTGCGGAAAAGACCTCACACCTGCGGCCACTGCCAGACCTCCTCTCTGCGGGCAACTACCCGTTCCTGCGGGCAACTACCCTCTCCTGCGGGCTCGCAGATGCGCACACCCACTCGCATCCGTGGTTTCCCCCAATACAACTCACTTCCGCACCTACGTCAATCCCACCACACCTGCGGCGTCGCACCTGCGATGATACCCTCGCAGGTGCGATTACACCAGCAACATGCCAACTTCAACAATTCTCCAAACTTCAAACTTGACATGTTAACCACCCGAAATACACCCGAGGCCCTCGGGACCTCAACCAAACATGCCAAGAAGTCATATAACCTCATACAAACTTAGTAGAACCTTAGAATCACTTAAAACAACATCAAAATACCAAATTACCCTCGTATTCAAGCCTAACAACTTCAAAACTTCCAAGTTTCGCAAACGATGCCGAAACCTACCAAACCACGTCCGAATGATCTTAAATGTTACACATGCGTCACAAATGACACTACGAAACTATTCCAACTTCCGAAAATCGATTTCAAACCCGATATCAAATTTTCCACTGCCGACCAAAATCGCCAAATTTTCAACTTTCGCCAATTCAAGCCTAATTCCACTACAGACCTCCAAATCATATTTTGGACGCGCTCCTATGTCCAAAATCACCTAACGGAGCTAATGGAACCATCAAAATTCAAATCCGGGATTGTTTACACATAAGCCAACATCCGATTGACTTTTCCAACTTAAGCTTCTAAATAAGAGACTAAGCATCTAAATTCACTTTGAAACCACTCCGGACCCAAATTGACTAACCCGGTATAAAACAATACAGTTGAATAATACAAAAAGAAGTAGAAAGGGGGGGGGGGAACAGGGCTATAACTCTCGAAACGACTGGCCGGGTCGTTATATCCTCCCCCTCTTAAACAAATATTCGTCCTCGAACGGGTGTAGAAACATACCTGGAGTGTCAAATAGGTGTGGATATATGCTCCGCACCTCCCGCTCGGTCTCCCAAGTGGACTCCTCTACAGGTTGACCTCTCCACTGCACCTTCACTGAAGCTATGTCTTTTGACCTCAACTTCCGAATATGTCGAACCAAAATGGCCACCGGCTCCACATCGTATGCCATATCACCCTCCAACTGAACCGTGCTGAAGTCCAAAACATTGGACGGATCGCCAACATACTTTTGGAGCATGGAAACATGAAATACCGGATGCACACTCGACAAACTGGGTGGTAAGGAAAGATTATAAGCCACCTCCCCTATCCTCTGAATCACCTCAAAAGGCCCAATGAACTGGGGGCTCAACTTGCCCCTCTTCCCAAACCTCATAACACCCTTCATGGATGATACCTTCAGCAAAACCTTCGCCCTAACCATGAAAGACACATCACGGACTTCCTGTCCCCATAGCTCTTTTGCCTAGATTGCACCGTGTGAAGCCGCTCCTGATTCAGTTTCACCTTATCTAATGCATCCTGGACCAAGTATGTACCAAAGAGCCTAGCCTCACCTGGCTCAAACCATCCTAGCGGAGATCTACACCTCCTCCCATATAAAGCCTCGTATGTAGCCATCTGAATACTCGACTGATAACTGTTATTATATGCAAACTCCGCGAGCGGCAGAAACTAATCCCATGAACCCCCAAAGTCAGTGACACAAGCGTGCAACATGTCCTCCAATATCTGAATAGTGCGTTTGGACTGTCCGTCCGTCTGGGGGTGAAAAACTGTGCTAAACTCAACCTGGGTACCCAACTCCCGCTGCACGGTCCTCCAAAATTGCGATGTAAAGTGAGCACCTCTATCTGAAATGATAAAAATCGGGACACTATGCATGCGAACAATCTCTCGGATATAAATCTCAGCTAACCGCTCTGAAGTGTAAGTAGTACCAACTGGAATGAAGTGCGCGGACTTGGTCAGCCGATCCACAATAACTCAAATAGCATCGAACTTCCTCGAAGTCCGTGGGAGCCCAACTACAAAGTCCATGGTGATCCGCTCCCACTTCCACTCCGGGATATCTAATCTCTGAAGCAAGCCACCCGATCTATGATGCTCATACTTAACCTGCTGATAGTTGAGTCACCGAGCCACAAACCCAACTATATCCTTCTTCACCCGCCTCCACCAATAATGTTGTCTCAAATCCCGGTACATCTTTGCGGCACCCAGATGGATGGAATACCGCGAGTTGTGGGCCTCTTCAAGAATCAAATCCTGAAGCCCATGTACATTAGGCACACATATCCGGCCATGCATCCTTAACATGCCGTCATCACCAATAGTCACATCCCTAGCATTACCTCGCCGGACCTTGTCCTGAAAAATGAGCAGGTTGAGGTCATCATACTGACGCTCCCTGATACGGTCATAAAGAGAAGACCTAGAGACCATGCAAGCCAATACCCGACCTAGCTCCGAAATATCCAATCTAACAAGCTGGCCTGCCAAGGCCTGAACATCCAATGCCAAGGGTCTCTCTGCTGTCGAAAAATATGATAAACTCCCCAAACTCTCCGCCCGGCGACTCAAAGCATCGGCCACCACATTGGCCTTCCCCGGATGGTACAAAATAGTGATATCATAGTCCTTAAGAAGCTCTAACCATCTACGTTGACGCAAATTAAGATCCTTTTGCTTAAACAAATGCTGCAGACTTCAGTGATCAGTATAGATCTCACAATGAATCCCATACAAATAATGGTGCCAGATCTTCAAGGCATGAACAATGGCTGCTAACTCAAGATCATGGACAGGATAGTTCTTCTCATGGGTCTTTAACTGGCGCGAGGCATAGGTAATCACCCTACCCCCTGTATCAGAACACATCCAATGTCTATCCTAGAGGCGTCATAATACACGGTGTAAGAACCTGAAGCTGATGGCAAAACTAACATTGGAGCTGTGATCAAGGTGGTCTTGAGCTTCTGAAAGCTCTCCTCACACTCGTCCGACCACCTGAAAGAAACACCCTTTTGGGTCAATTTGGTCAAAGGCAATGCAATAGATGAAGATCCCTCCACAAAGCGATGGGAATAGCCTACCAAACCAAGAAAGCTCCTTATCTCCGTAGCTGAGGACGGTCTAGGCCAATTCTACACCGCCTCTATCTTCTTCGAATCCACCTGAATATCCTCACTGGACACCATGTGCCCCAAAAATGCTACTGAACCGAGCCAAAACTCACACTTGGAGAACTTTGTATAAAGCTTCTCCTTCATCAATCTCTATAATACAATCCTCAGATGCTGAGCATGCTCCTCCTGGCTACGAGAGTACACCAGGATGTCATCAATGAATACAATAACAACGAGTCCAAATAGGGCTGGAATACACTGTTCATCAAATGCATGAACGCTGTTGGGGCAGTTTTCAGCCCAAAAGACATTACCAAGAACTCATAATAGCCATAACGGGTCCTGAAAGCTATCTTAAGAATATCCGAATCTCGAATCTTCAGCTGGTGATACCCGGACCTCAAATCAATCTTGGAGAACACCCTCGCTCCCTGAAGCTGGTCAAACAAATTATCAATACGAGGCAAAGGATACTTGTTCTTGACTGTGACCTTGTTCAACTGCCTGTAATCAATGTTCATCCTCATGTAGCCATCCTTCTTCTTCACAAATAGAACTGGTACACCACAAGGTGACATACTAGGCCGAATAAACCCCTTATCAAGGAGTTCCTGGGGCTCTTCTTGCAACTCCTTCAACTCCGTTGGTGTCATACGATACGGTGGAATAGAAATAGGCTGAGTGCCGGCACTAAAGTAAATATCCCTGTCAGGGGGAATGCCCGGCAGGTCTGCAGGAAACACATCTAAAAAATCATGTACCACCGGAATAGAATCAATGGTAGGAGTCTCTGCACTAACATCCTTCAAAAAAGCCAGATAGGATAGACAACCCTTCTCAACCATACGCTGAGCCTTCAAATATGAAATCACCCTACTAGCTACAAAGACTCATGGGGCATATCGAGAAAATAAGTGAAATACGAGGAAACATATGCATACGTGGAACCAGGGTCAAATAATACAGAGGCATCTCTGTTACAGACTGAGACAATACCTTTAATCACAACATCTGAAGCAATAACACCTGGTCTGGCTGGGAGTACATAGAAACGGTCCTGACCACCACCTGATCGGCCTCCCCCTCTAGGGCGAACCCTGGCTGACTGTCCTCTACCCCTAACTGACTAGGTGGGTGGTGAAGTAACTGGTACTGAAATCGAAGGCTTCCTAGTGCGGGTGACGGGGACTGAAGGTAACCCCTAGCACCGGGATAACTGGTAGAAGAACCTGGCATGGAGGAGCCCTGAACTGATGAAGCACGGGACGAACGTTGGGCTGGGAGGGCACTGAGTGATGAGTGGCCCTGATAAGGACTGTGAGAACTATGGACCGATGATGCACCATGGTGTACTGGGCAGGCTGACTGAGCATGCCTGAATGGACGGCCTCTACTATGCTGCAACTGACCCCCATGAGGAGAACCACTAAATCCAACCTGCCTATGAGGCCTCTTGGCCTCCCTCTCAACCCTCTCCTGACCGCAAACCATCTCAATATGCCAAGAAATGTCGACAACCTCATCAAAAGTAGCACCAGACACTCTCTCTCTGGTCATAAGCAATCGAAGCTGAAAAGTGAAGCAATCTATAAACCTCCTGATCATCTCTCTTTCTATGGGAACCAACCAGATAGCATGACGACCAACTTTGAGAATCGCAGATCATACTGTGTCACAGACATATCACCCTGACGAAGCTGCTTAAACTGTCTGTGCAGCTCCTCTATGCGGGGCTGAGGCACACATTTCTCCAGAAAGATAACGGAGAACTGCTGCCAAGTAAGGGGTGCTACACCAACCGGCCTATGCCTCTCGTAAGCCTCCCACCAACTGAATGCAGTCCGAGAGAGCTGGAAGATAGTGAACGAGACCCCACTGGTCTCCAGAATACCTGCAGTACAGAGTATCCTCTGACACCTATCCAAGAAAACATGTGCATCCGCACCCTCTGCACCACTAAAAGATGGAGCCTGGAGTTTCCCAAATCTCTCAAATCTACGCTGCTCATCCTCAGGCATAACAGGAACCACATAGTCCTGAACAGCTACAACCGGCTGCCTTGGTGGTGCCCCCGGTGTTTGGAGTCCCTGAACAACCTGCTCAAGTGTGCGAGCGGCGGGAGTCTGAGTGCCTCCCCCGGCCTGAGAAGTGGCTACTGCGGCCGGAATAGAGACAGCCTGAGCAAGGCTGGTGCACGCGGTCAGAATCCGAGCTAAGTCCTCCTGAAGGCCTAGAATCAGAATAGGCACAGGTGGTGCCTGAGCTGGTGCATCAACAACTGGAATCTGGTCCCGATCTGGGACAACTGGTGGATCTGCAAGTACTGCGACAACTGCTATGCGGGCTGCACCTCTACCCCTACCACGGCCTCTACCACGGCTTCGGCCTTTTGTGGCCCTAGCTGGTGGTACTGACCGCTGGCCCTCCTGGCCGGTAGTACGAGTCCTCACCATCTGTGAGAGAATGAAACAACATATGTTTAGTTACGAGAATCAACATATTCGCACGACAAGAATTCAAGAATGTGGAATTTTCCTAAAGGTTCTGCAGTATGTCGAAGATAAGTACAGACGTCTCGGTACCGATCCACAAGACTCTACTAAACCTGCTCATGACTCATGAGACCTATGTAACCTAGGCTTTGATACCAACTTGTCACGACCCAAAACTTAATTCTGTCGTTATGGCGCCTATGGTGGTACTAGGCAAGCTGACACATTTCCAAAACATATCGATACTTCATTTAAAAGATAAGTCAAAGCTTTACTTTACTAGAATATTCATTAAAGAGTTTAAACCAAAATAAAAAAAAATACGGAATAGATAGCCCAACATCGGGGTATCACTAAGTCATGAGCAACTACTACAAACTGTCTAATAACATCAAGACTAGCATAGTCTGGGAAACACTAATGCAACTAAGGGGAAGATAAGGAAGAAGAAAAACAGGGCTGCGATCGCCAGGCAACTACCTTGCTATCTCCGATGATCCGCTACTGAATCTATCAACAACCGCAACCGTGGACAGGAATGCCTGGATCTGTACACAAGGTGCAGGGAGTAACGTGATTACACCAACTCAGTAAGTAACAACAGTAAATAAAGGCTGAGCAGTAGTGATGAGCTAGATGCAAGTATAGTTCATATCACAAAAATTCTGAAAAGTACAACATGCTTTAAAAACCAGTGTTTAAGTCAAATCAGCTTGTTTAAATCCACTTCAGGTAAAACCAATAAAATATCTTTCAACAGTTCTCAAACAAGGACTGAAAGTAGCTATGAGAACAAAGGATGAAATTATATTCCGCCCCTCGGGCAAAACATCACTCAGTCCTCCCAATCACTCCAACCTCACAATCGCTCATGCCTCCCAATCGCTCATGCCTCCCATTCACTCAGCACTCGGCATTCGGCACCCGGCACCCGACACTCGCACTCAGTTGGTACCTGCGCGCACTGGGGGTATGTATAGACTCTGGAGGGTCTCCTTTAGCCCAAGCGCTATATCAATGCCCATCATGGTAGAATCAATGAAACATGATGCGGCATGCAGCCCGATCCCATAAATGTCCTCACAATCAAGCCCTCGGCCTCACTTAGTCATAATCTCTCCAGTCTCTCGGACTCTCAAAAATCAAGTAATCAGCCCAAACAACATTGATATGATACAAATAAAGTAACAGAGACTGAGCTATGATCAAAAAAATTCATGAACATGACTGAGTACAAATTATCAACCAAACACAGTGAGAGGACAGCAAGAAAAGACCTCCCAGGGTCCAAACAATACTGGCATAAGGCCTAGACATGGCATCTACCATGATTTACTGTAAATCTTTCTAAAAACACATAAGAAGCATATAGCTACGACATTATATTCAACTTTAAGATTTCTACGAGATGAACCAAGTCACAATCCCCAACGGTCCATGCCTACACGCCCGTCACTAGCATGTGTGTCACCTCCCAATAGTCACATGACACAAATATCTGGGGTTTCATACCCTCAGGACTAGATTTACAATCGATACTTACCTCAAACCGAGCAAATCTCTACTATGCGATGCTCTTGCCCCTCGATTCGGCCTCGAAATGCTCTGAATCTAGTCACAACCAATACAGTACCATCAATATGTGCTAAAGGAATAAATTCCACAAGAAAAACAAATACTAAATTAGACTCAAAACCGAAAATTGGCTCAAACCCGGCCCCCCGAGCCCACACCTCGAAATCTGACAAAAGTTACAAAACGTGAAAGCCCATTCACTCATGAGTCTAACCATACGAAAGTTTTTAAAAATCCGACATCATTTGCTCCCTCAACTCCTCAAATCACACTCTCCAAAATCCCAAGCCCTAACCCCCTATTTTCACTCCTAAATCCCACTATTAGATGAGAAAACAACGGGAAAACACCATAGCTAGGAGTATTAGAGCTCAAGCAACTTACCTCTGGGAAAACCCTTTAATTCCCTTCAAAAACCACTCCAAAAGCTCCAAGGTGCGACTTGAAAATGGTGGAAATGAGCAAAAATTCACGAAGTCTTCTATTTATAGGTTATGCCCAGGCGTTTCGCACCTGCAGCTCAAAATGCGCACCTCGCACCTGCGGCCACTGCCAGACCTCCTCTCTTCTGCTTCTGTGGGCAACTACCCGCTCCTGCGGGCTCGCAGATGCGCACACCCACTCGCACCTGCGGTTTTCCCCAATCCAAATCACTTCCGCAGCTGCGTAAATCCCACCGCACATGCGGCGTCGCACTTGTGGCAATACCCTTGTAGGTGCGATTACACCAGCAACAAGCCAACTTCAGCAATTCTCCAAACTTCAAACTTGATCTATTAACCACTCAAAACACATCCGAAGCCCTCGGGACCTCAACCAAAGATAACAACAAGTCATATAACCTCATACGAACTTAGTCGAACCTTCGAATCACTCAAAACAACATCAAAATGCCAAATTACCCTCGGCTTCAAGCCTAAGAATTTCTAAACTTCCAAGTTCGGCAAACGATACCGAAACCTACCAAACCACATCCGAATGACCTCAAACTTTACACACGTGTCACAAATGACACTACGAACGTACTCCAACTTTTGAAAATCCATTTCGACCCCGATATCAAATTTTCCACTGCCGACAAAAATCGCCAAATTTCCAACGTTCGCCAATTCAAACCTAATTCTACTACGGACCTCTAAATCATATTTCGGACGCGCTCCTAAGTCCAAAATCACCTAACAGAGCTAATGGAACCATAAAAATTCAAATCAGGGATCTTTTACACATAAGTCAACATCCGGTTGACCTTTCCAACATAAGCTTCCAAATAAGGGACTAAGCATCTCAATTCACTCTGAAACTACTCCGGACTCGAACAAACTTACCCGGTATAATACAATACAACTGAGTAATACAAAAGAAGCAGAAATGGGGGGAAATGGGGTTATAACTCTCGAAACGACCGGCGGGTTCATTACACAAACAGAACCGGTGCACCCCAAGGCGACACACGAGGCCTAATGAACTCCTTATCAAAAATCCTATGAAGCTACTCTTTCAATTCCTTCAACTCTGCTGGTGCCATACGATACGGAGGAATAGAAATTGGCTGAGTTCCCGACACCAAGGCAATACCAAAATCAATATCCCTGTCGGGTGGCGTGCCCGACAGATCTGCAGGAAACACATCCAAAAAGTCTTGAACTACCAAAACAGAATCAATAATAGGAGTATCGGCACTAACATCCCTCACAAAGGGCAAATATTATAAACACCCCTTCCCAACCATCCGTTGGGCCATCAGATATGAAATCACCCTGCTGGGAACACAATCTTGAGGACCTCTCCACTCCATCTTAGGTAACACCGGCATCGCCAAGGTCACGGTCTTAGCGTGACAATCCAGAATAACATGACATGAGGACAACCAATCCATACCTAGAATTACGTCGAAACCAGTCGTATTAAGCAATAATATATTAAATATCTCCAATCTCCCAATAGTCACCACACACGATCGAACAACACAGCCCACGACAATAGAATCGCCCACCGGCATAGATATATGAGCAGGTTAAATTAAGGACTCACAGGGCATATCTAGATAACGAGCAAAATATGATGATACATACGAATAAGTGGAACCAGGGTCAAATAATATATAAGCATCCCTATGGCATACTGAGACATTATATGTGATCACTGCGTCTGAAGGAACGGCGTCTGGCCTGGCAGGGAAAGAATAGCATCGAGCCTGACCGCCCCCTGATCGGCCTCCCCCTCTAGGGCGACCTCTAGCTGCCTAAGACTCACCCCGAGTTGGATGGGCAGGTGGTGAAATAACTGGTGCAGAAGTCATAACTTGACCCTTATACTGAACTGAACATCTCAAGAGACGGGGACCATACCTCCTCACATGCCCAAACACCCAACACTCGTAGCACCTCCAATCCGTCAATGGTGGTGGAGACTGAATCAGACCCGAGAACTAGAATAGCTACTGGAAGATCCTGATACAAATGAATCCTAAACTGATAGAGCACCCGATGAACCCTGAGCTGGGAGGGCACTGAGAGGTGACTGACCCAGACCAGCATTATATGAACCATGGCTAGCTATGCACCACGATGAACTGGATGATCCATCTAAGCGGGCATATATGGATTGCCCCTGTTGTAGTGGCGCTGACCCCTAGAAGAAACACCGCTGAAACCACCCAAACCACAAGGCCTTTTGGCTTCCCTCTCCTCACGCTCCTGACTATGTACCTACTCTTGCTGCCGTGCAATATCAACCACCTCATCGAACCTAGCCTCTAAAGCAATCTCTAGAGTCATAACGAAATGTAGTCCATAGTTGAGGCCATCAATGAACCTCCTAATCATCTCCCTCTTTGTGGGAACCAACTTGATCGCTTGATGAGCCAATTATGAAAATCTCATCTCATATTGGGTCACAGACATATCTTCCTGGCGTAGCTGCTCAAACTGCCTACGCAACTCCTCCCTACAGGTTGGTGGTACAAACTTCTCCAAGAAGAGAGAGAATAGCTCGTGCCATGTAAGTGGTGTAACATCGATTGCCCTGCTCCGCTCATAGGCCTCCCACCATATGAAGGCTACTCCCGACAACTAAAATGTAGTAAATAAGACTCCACCAGTCTACATATTACCCGACATGCGAAGAATTCGCTGGCATCGGTCTATGAAATCCTAAGCATCCTCTGACTCAACCCCATTGAATGATAGAGTCCTGAGCCTCCCAAACCTCTCTAGCCTCTTCTGCTCCCCGTCACTCATAAGAGGACCCACATGGGCCTTAGCAGCTACAACTGGCTGGGCTGGTAATACCCCCGGTGTCTGAAGTGTTTGCACCTACTACTCTGGAGTATGGGCGGCGGGAGTTTGAGCACCTCCTCCAGCCTGAGAAGTGGTTGGCGATGCCGGAACTGTAACCGCCTGAGCTAGTACAAACAGTCAATATCTGGGCTAGAGCCTCTTGAAGGCCTAGAATCACAATGGGCACAACTGGTGCCTTAGGTGGTCCCACCGGCTCAACTACGTCTGTGATATGCTCCTGAGCTGGAGGAACTGGTGGGTCTGCAGGTGCTGATCTAGCTGCGGTAGGAGCTACACCTCTGCCTATGTCGCGACCCCCACCTCTCATGGCCCTAAATAGTGGTAATGATGGCCGTCTGCCCGATTCGAAAGTACGTGTCATCACCGTATGTGAGAGAATAGAATAACAGAAATTTAGTTTCCGGAATCAACAAATTTGCACGACAAGAATACAAGAAAGTAAAGTTTTCCTAATTGTTCGGCAGCCTCTCGAAGATAAGTGCAGACGTCACCGTACCGATCTGCAAGACTACTAAACCTTCTCTTGACTCGTGAGACCTATGTAACCTAGGCTCTAATACCAACTTGTCATGACACAAAAATTAACATGTCGTGATGGAGCCTATCATAGAACTAGGCAAGCCAATATCCACAAATAACTACGCATCTTTAAACTTGATATTATAGTCTGAGTACATGAGCATCTAAATGACAACACAGTCTAACTACTATAGCACTATCTAGAAAGATAGAACAGTATAAGTAAACTGAAAAGAAGGAGAGTTAAGATCTGAGTATACCAAGAAAGTCTCCGAATAGATAAAACTCCAACGCTAGCCACCAATTTGCCCAGAAGTACCTGGATCTGCACACGAAGTGCTGAGTGTAGTATGAATACAACTAACGCAATGTACTCAATAAGTAACAAGACTAAACTTGGGTTAAAAGCAGTGACTAGCTCAAATAATTACATTCCAGAGCTAGATTTATAACAGTAATAACTCAGAAAGAAATCCAATAATCAGTTTGTAGACAGTTCGGAAATGTAGATATAATTTCAAGTAATTAACAGTTTAAGCTCAACACGGATGAAATATTCCGAGAATGACTGATATGAGGAATGTTACAGCTCTATATCTACATGTGAAAAGTGCATGCCACATTTAATGCATCACAATGATAACCTCACGTACTCACACTTTCAGAGTACTCAATCTGACTGTCTCAATTCTTACTCATCACACTTAGTCACTCAACACTGTACGGTACCTGCGCTAACTGCTGGTGTGTCAGACTCTGGTGGGGCGGATCCTCCCCAAGCGCCAATATAAAGCCAATATGTCTTGCTACGGCGTGCATCCCAATCCCATAATAATAAAGCCTAAAAGGCATGCTGCGGGTTATAACCCTCAATTTATTAATAGTGCTTAAAATAGTTTGTACCGATTCCCATTTGATTTTCTTTCCAACCGTAGGTATGTTTTAGAATAGAGAAATAATTGGCTTGTGATTCAAATCAATATAAAGCCTTTGTTTCACAAAACTACACAGATATATACCAAAGGAATAGAAGGCAAAGAATGATTCTAACTTCTAACTTGATAATAAATAAGTATGTATTTATATATAGTTAAGCAGAAATTAGTGACTTAAAAGGATGCACCCGAGTAATTAGTCTCTTCAGTAACTCTATAAAATTCATTAATTGATGACTGAAAGGTTTTCTTCTCGTAATGTAGGTCTTTTGTTTTTGTTATTTAATTTCGCTCATACCTTTCTTTTGACCTTTTCACTTAACGTTTAATCGAGTCTTCAAACTGTAATTCACAAATAGTGCTAAAGTTCTACACATATATTGAGATGATTTTTATTTAACTTACAAAAATAAAATTATTTATTTTTTTCCTGTTGGGTGATCATTGTATTAAGAAGTGGAGAAAGAAAATGATTATTGCATCTATATATTATTTTCTGCTTTCCTATTCGCTTTTTATTTAGACAATGCTTTTCGACTAGCTTTAGACAAGGCGATGCAATGTTTGTATTTTGCAGCATAAGTCATTTATTTTTAAATTCAAACTAAAAACTATTTTACGCATAGATCGTTCGTCTCTAAATTCAAACACCAACTATTTTCTATGAACAGTCAGATTTGAAACTAACCAGCAAGTAGTATAGTTCAATTATTATACTTTCTTGAATTTAAAATCAGATTTAGAATATAAAACGTAATGTGTCAAAAGAACCTGCGGTCTTTCTTTTTTCTTTAAGAAAATAACAAAAACAAAAGTTGTGATGCTCGCAATAAATAATTACTACTCAGATTATCTGTATTTTAAAGTTTTTTTCTAATTCAAGTTCCCTATATATCCAATAGCCTATAAAATTGTGGTATAATGATAAATCTTGAAAAAGATAAATTAACACTTTAATTGTCAAAAGAAAAGAAGATCCTGCAAAAAATAAACATCAACATAAGATATCTTAAATAAATCGCCACTAAATAAGATAATTCAAATTAATTAACCATACAAAGTTTTTTTAAATGTAAATTACCAACTTAAGCGGTTTTGTGACATGCATTTATTTTCATGAATACATTAGCAATGAGTTTAAGTTTTACCAGTTTAGCCACTAGGTTTCATGTACATAATATGTTGTTTGTTTAAGCTAATCATCTGCTTGCAAAGTTAAGTGTTTGTTTGGGATGAACTTTCACAGTCAATTTATGATGATTTACAGAGACCATTTGTAGAAATTTGTAACTTATTCTATGCATAATTATTTATTCGAAATTTTATATTAATAATATTAATATTATGTTACAAAACTTGATATTATATGATTCGACATACACGCGCAGTGCACGTGCACATAACCTAGTATATATAAAGTCAAGAAGGCCTGCTGCGGCGTGCAGCCCGATCCACAACCTTTCTCACAATACGGCTTTCAGGGCCCAACTCAGTCATCAATCTCTCCAGTCTCCCGGTCTTACAAATCTCATGCCAATCAGCCCAAACAATGATGTATGATACAACAATAAATAGTAACAGAGACTGCGATATGATATGCAAATGATGGATGTGATTGAGAACAAATATTGCCATTTAAGCAAATAATTCAATAGAAGAAGTGACCCCAATGGGTCTCAACAGGATAAGCATATAGCCTAAACATGATTTCTAACATGGATTGCAGCCCAATTACTCAAACACGTAGGGATCACATGAATAGCAACAAGGTTTGATGACTACACAGTACCACAGAACCGACCGGGTCACAATTACTACGGTGCATGTCCATCACCTAGCATGTGCGTCACCTCAACACTAACCACGTAACACGTATTTCAGGGATTCATACCCTCAGAACCAAGTTTAGAAGTGTTACCTCAAACTGTGTAAATCTCTACTGCAACAAGCCCTTGCCTCGCGAATCGGCCTCCGAACAATTTGAATCTAGCCACAAACAACTCAATACAATCAACACAAGCTATAGAAATCAATTCCATATGATAAAGATAGGTTCTTTAACAAAAGTCAAAACGTCAATTCAAAGAGTCAACCCCGAGCCACATCTCGGAATCCGACAAAATTAATAAAACTTAAACATCCATTTAACTACCAGTCCAACCATAACAAAATTACCAAATTTTGACATCAAATCGTCACACAAATCTCCAAATATTGCACTCCAATCCCTAGTCCAAAATTCCCAAAATTTCACCTTAAAAATACATAATCTAGGAGGAAATTCAGTGGGTATTCAATATTTATAGATAGAAAAGACCCAAAGTTGCGTACCTCGTGCAATATAGTGAAAACCCCTTCAAAACGTGCCTCAATCGAAACTCTCAAAGTTCAAAATGAAGAAACTACTTTATCCCTCGTTTATAACACTCCTGCCAGCAAAACCGCACATGCGGCCAAGAATTTTGCATCTGCAAAATCGCTTCTGCGGTCGCACGTCCGCTTCGGCGAAGAATACCAGACACCCGACCATGCGTGTAAGACCCCGTAAAATTTTGCAAAGGAAAAATAATGTTTCGTGGTGCCGAACTGGGCAAAAAGGAAAGTAAAGAAAAAATATTTGGGCAGAAAAATGCATTTCTGCAGCCCACTATGCGGCCGCAAAATCACTCTACGGACCGCATAATGGCCGCAAAGTGAGGCAGGAATGGACAGTTTTGGATGCCATTCTGCGGTCGACTATGCGACTGCAGAACTGTTTTGCGGTTCAATATCCGACAAAAGAACATGTCTGTGGGCCGCATAGTAACCGCAAACCCAGGCACGCTGCAACAATTTTAGGCATTAATTATGCGGCCGATATGCGGACCGCATATCTATTATGCGATCGCATATGCGACCGCGTACCCTATTCCGGAGCTTCATTTTTGGGTTATTATAACCCGACCCTACTTCGTTAAATAGATAATTTGTACCATTTTTTAGCTAAAATCTAATATTTTGAGGGTGATAGAGTGCCCTAGAGTGGGAGAGTGATCTTCAATAAATTGTCATTCAATTCTTGCTCAAAGCTTTGAAGATTAATAAGTAAAACTCACTAGGTCTTCATCCTAGAGGTAAGATTCTACACCCTAGCCCTTAATTTCGAAATTTATCTAAGAAAGAGTAATTAGCAAGACAATTCATGGGTACGTGAGTTGTTTATTTTGCATGCATGCATTATCCAAGGTTGTAGGAAGATTGTGAGCTACAAATGATAAATAGTGGGTTGTGGGATGATGGAATCCTCCATAAAAAGACCTTGAAACCTTGATGCACACCTAGTGTTTGATACAATGCTCAAATGAGCTAGAACCATGATCATCTTCCTAATTTTGGTTCAACTTATTTTATTTATAAAATAGATTAAAGTTGCTAAGAATTCCGAAATATTTTAGAGTTTAAGGAAGCTCAATTGTGGTATGTTGGCTAAACGCTTCTCTTAGAATTGAATACCACGATATTCATGTAATTTATGTAAGTCCCGAGTGACTCATTATAAAATTGGCTATTCCGAGTAAGTTTGTATTGAAAGATATATGTTCAATAAGTATCCCAAATACTTTATTCATGTTATGTTATAAATTGAGGATGTGTTCAAAATATGGGCTGTGCATTAAAAATGTTCGACTTCAAGTCAAATTCAAACGAAGGCTACTACACCAAATTTTGTGAAGAATCTCTATGTGCCTTAGATTCTTAATTGCTCACATATTTGCTACAAACATTGATTTAAATCGTTGTTGTTGTTGATGATGATGAAATTAGAAAGTGAAAAGGTGAGCATGAAATACTAAATACGGCCATTTTGCCAAGAATGATTTTATAATTTTGGCCACTAGTGCCAATGAAATGAAAAGATGGAAAAGAAGTATGATATGAGATGATTGGTATAAAAAGGTTGATGTCTCGAATGAGACGGCCTAGCCGATCGGGTCATGATTAGACGCCATACCGCACACATGGTGGTGATTGTAGTGGAAATTATGATTGTGGTTGATGTCTCTAGTGAGATGGCCTAGCCGATCGGATCGTGATCGGACTCCGTGCTAAAAGTACGGTGGTATTGGTATTATGAATATTGGAATCGTGAGTGGTGACATATTGGTACTAGATACCTCCCGACTTAAAATATGGAAATGTATTTGAACAATTCTAATTTGAGGTTTGATGTTGTTTGAAGCTTCCATTGATATTATGGTTGTACTTGCTCGTATTATTTATCATGCTATTGAGAGGGTGTTTTGTCATTCATACTAGTACTATTCTATATGTACTAACGTTCCTTTTGTCAGGGGCGCTGCATCTTCAATGGATGCGGGTGGTTCCACAGCATGAGACACTGATCAGTAATAGCGGTACACCCTCTTCCCTGCAGACTTGGTGAGCCCCACTTCATTTTGGGGTCATGTATTTTTGTTCCTTATATATTGTGTTTGAGATATACCCCGGGCCTTGTTGCCGGCGTTATCATTTTACTCTTCTGTATCTATAGAGGCTCTGTAGACATAGTGCGGGTTGTATATTGGTGCTGGGAAGTCAAACTCATTATATTGTGTTTGAATTACTATTTCCACTTTAGACTATGATAAATGTGTGAAATTTGAGACTTTAAAATAAAGTAACAAATGGTAAGAAATTGGTACTGCAGACACGATCACTTTATTGTTTGATTAACGAAAATATGTATTCTCTTTATTCATGAATGAGTTTGGGTAGAAGGAAAATTAATAGGCTTCCTCGGCCAGGTTCACTCGGTTGAGCACCGGTCGCGCTCCCCGAGTTCGGAGCGTGCCAATGCGTACATGCGGTCCCTTCTTTGAACATACGGGATCTCATCTCAGGATAAACTCATCGCTTCTATGATCACCGACCACATTTCCCAATTTTGCTTTTACAGAATACTTCGCGTAGGAGCGCGTCTGCTTATATGGTTTCTCCTCCGCTCCTGCGCTTCCCATCTGCCTTCTCCTCTATCGCACCTGCGTGCACCTAGCCACTTCTGTGACTCCGCACGTGCGAACAATCCCTCCGCAAGTGCGATAGCATCAAATATGAAGCACTTCAGCATATCTCCTCAGTCAAATTTCAATCTGTTAACCATCCAGAATCCACCCGAGCCCCTTGGGACCTCAACAAAACATTTAAACAAGTCCTAAATCATCATACGAACTCCCTCGAAGAATCAAATTATATCAAACAACACCAAAACCATGAATCACACATCAATTCAAGCCTAATGACCTTATGAACTTCTAACTTCCAAACCTAATGCCGAAACCTATCCAATCAACTCCGATTTACCTTAAATTTATGACACAGGTCATAAATGACACAACGGGCCTATTCCAACTTCTAAAATCAAAATCTGAGCCCAGTAACCACAAAGACAACTCTTGGTTACACTTCTCAACTCTTCAAACTTCAACTTTTCCAACTTTCGCCAATTCAATCCAAAATCATCTACGGACCTTCAATCAATATCCGGACACACTCCTAAGTCCAAAATCCCCATACGGAGCTATCAGAACCATAAAACACTATTCTTGAGCCATTTAAACATAAGTTAATATCTGGTTAACTCTTTCAAATTAGTCTTCCAACCTTGTGACAAAGTGTCCTAATTCATTCAAAACATCCTCGGAACTAAACCGACCATCCGATAAGTCACATAACAACAAATGAGCACAAATTAAGCAATGAATTGGGGAACAAGATTATAATACTCAAAATGACTGGCCGAGTCATTACAATCTCTTCTATTAATGTTACACCTGCGCTTTCACTTGATTTACTTCAATTACATGTCCTCTTGGAATTCATGTCTTTACTTTTTATTAGCCCATACCTATTATATGCCTCTAATTGTCACAGGATTTACTTGTTAAATGCCTTAATATGCTACATGCTTTCACTCGCTATATGTTTCCACTTACTATATGCTCTACTTACCATATGCCTTCACTAATTACGTGCCTTTACCTACTATGTGCTTCTTCTTGCTATGTGATTGCATATATTGAATTCCTTCATTTGATCCCTTTTCTTACTCGATATACATCCTTGCTCCTTCATGTACTACTCTCCCCTGCTTAACCAGATTGGGTGACTTTTAGATTAGTTTTGTGATATACCTTATGGAAGTCTTGTCATTATTTATGGTGGACTAGTTTTTTGATATTGGACTGTTCATTCTATTCTGTTGAGTGGTATTACCTAGTCGGATACTGCGTATTCATGTTCTTAGGGTTACATTGTGAACTTTCCCGCATTTGATTTTGTTATTTTCATATGATATTGTTGATATTATTGATCGGATTACACGCCACAAAGGTTATTAATGTATATGTGGGTGATCGAGTTGCATGCCGCAACGGTATTGATATGAGATATGAGATATGTGATTAATATGTATATATGGGGGACCGGGTTATGTGCCTCAATGGAGAAGAACATGTATTATGGTTATTCATGTCTTTTGATTCCTGCCATTGTATGATGTTGTGAGACTGAGAAGTGATGATATTCTGGGGTTCTCAGCCATTTGTATTCTTGTTCCACTCATTACGTGATTTTGTGTGTATCATTTCTCAAATTTTCTCATTCTGCTTATCATCTGCACAGGTACAAATATCAGTAGGTATCTTTTAACTTAAAACCTCGCCACCACTTCACTGAGGTTAGTTAATATAGTTACTAAGTACATAGGGTCAGTTGTACTCATGCTACATATCTATACCCTGTGTACAGATCTTGGAGTCGCGTAGCTGTGGAAAAGAAAGCATTGCACAGAAGATGTCCTATCATTCCAAATTTAGGCTACCCCTTATTCATGGTTATTTAGGACTTAAACTGCGTTTATGTAAACTTTAAACAGATATTGTACTATTTCTTCATTTCAGTTTGTAAATCTAAATCATAGTGGCTCATGGATCGTACTACTAGTTCTTGAGAGGTTATAAGAAATTTAGTCATTTAATTTATTGTTATTAATCATTTATCATTTGAGATACCTCGTTCTATGTTTGGCTTACCTTGCATTAGGGTTAGGAGCCATCACAACTAGGTAGATTTTGGGTCGTGACACTACAACTACCTTGAATTCTGATATGAATTATGGGAAGATGGTGTCATTTTCTCAATCCATAGAGACCCAAAAATTGAAGAATAAAATGGAGCAAGATGGTAACAAGAGGGCCCGCTTCACGGGTAGCTTTGGTGGTTCCTTCAGTGGTAGTAGTACTAGGAAGGTGATGTTCAGGGGAGGGTCCTCTGGACCGATACAGTCTTTTGCTCAGCCTTCAGCTGGTGCACCACTGTCGCGGTCCGGTCAACAGTAATGGATTCATTTTAGACCCAGTCATGGAAATAGGGGATCGTATTAGCAGGGTCATTCTCTCGGCAAATTTCACCGGAAACAGAGGTCCTCCTGCCCTAGGTATGGGAAGATGCATATAAGAGTCTGCTACGTGGACGTTCCCATATGCTACGGGTGTGGTCTTTAGGGACATATTCAGAGAGATTTCTGTTCGTCCCGTCATAATATTGGTAGGGCTGTGGCGCATCCGGCCAGTTCAGCAGCTAGTACTTCTCCAGCAACTCCTCTGGCTCGAGGTACTCTAACACTCGCAGGGCATGGTGTATCTAGGGGTGGTGCAAAGGGTTCGGGAGGACCCAGTAGATTCTATGCTATGAGGGGCCACAATAGTTCAGAGGTTTCTCTAGATGTCATCATAGGTATATTGATTGCCCAATGTCGTGATGTGTATGCTCTTATAGATCTTGATTCCACTGTCACATGTCACCACCTGTGTTGCTATGGAATTCGGGATAGAATCAGAATAACTTCGTGAGTCGTTATCTATATCTACTCCAGTTGGTGAGTCTATTGTGGCCACGCGGGTTTATAGGGATTGTATTGTAACTATACATGGTCGAGACACCACGACTGACTTCATTGAATTGGTGATGGTGGATTTTGATGTAATAATGGGGATTGACTGGCTTTATTCATATTTTGCCAAGCTTGATTGCTGAACCAGAACCGTCAAGTTTGAATTTCTAGGAGAGCCAGTCATTGAGTTGAACGGTGATGATGTTGTGCCAAAGGATAGGTTTATTTCTACCATTTGGTCCGAGTCACGGATATTAAGGCTGATACACCAACACTTGAGTCTATACTTGTTATGAATGAATTTCCAGAGGTCTTTCCTAATGCGCTTCCTAGGATCTCACCAGACAAGGAGATAGACTTTTGGATCGATGAGTTGTTGGCCACACAGCCCATATCAATTCTACCCTATATAATGGCTCGTACAGAATTAAAGGAATTGAGGGAGCAGTTGAAGGACTTACTACAAAAGGAAAAGGGATGGGTCATTGAGGATGTGTATTGACTATCGGCAGCTCAACAAATTCACAATAAAGAATAAGTAGCCGCTGCTAAGGATAGATCAAATCCGTGATTGACATAAGATCTGGGTATCACCAGTTGAAGATTAGGAAGCATGACATTCCAAAAATAACTTTCAGGACCTGGTATAGGCACTTTGAAATTTTTGTGATGTCCTTTGGGTTAACGAATGCCCTGGTAGATTTTATGGATCTTATGAATTGAGTCTTCAAGCCTTTCCTGGAAGCTTTTGTGATAGTGTTCATTGACGACATTTGTGTGTATTCACGGAGTCGAGAGGACCACACGGATCATCTCAAGGCAGTTTTGCAGACCCTATATTAGCATAATTTGTATGCAAAGTTTTTGAAATGTGAGTTTTGTCTTGAGTTTGTCACGTTTTTGGGTCATGTTTCCTCCAGCGAGGTAATCAAGGTTTATCCTCGGAAGATTGCATCTGTGAAGAATTTTCCTAGGCTTACAGGTCCGATGGAGATTCACAGTTTCTTAGGTTTAGCCGGGTATTACAAAAGGTTCTTGGAGGGTATGTTTTCTCTTGCCCGTCCGTTGACTAAATTGACATAGAAGGCGGCTAAATTCCAATGATCAGATGCTTGTGAAAGGAGCTTTTAAGAGTTGTAGTCAAGGTTGACCACGACACCGGTGTTGACCTTACCGGAGTTTACGGATGGGTTTGTTGTGTATTATGATGCTTAAAGGGTTGGATTTGGGTGAGTACTAATACAACATGGCAAGGTGATCACTTATGTTTCCAGGAAACTTAAGAACCATGAGAAGAATTATCCAACACATGATTTAGATCTTGCGACGGTGGTGTTTGCATTGAAGATTTGGGATTACTATTTGTTTGGGCTCCGTGTGGACATATTTTCACGGACCATAAGAGTCTTAAATACCTCTTCACTAATAAGGAGTTGAATGTAACATAAAGGAGATGGATTGATTTACTCAAGGACTATGCCATTTATATCCTATATCATCCGGAGAAGTCTAATGTTGTGGCAGAGGCTCTTACTCGGAAATCCATGAGTAGATTGGCTCAATTGGGGGCATAACAAAGGTAATTGGCCAAGGAAGTTTATCAATTGGCTAGTTTGGGAGTCCGGATTACTGACCTAGCGAAGGTGGGGTGATTGCGCAAAATGAGGCTGAATCATCACTCATAGTGGAAGTCAAGGAGAAATAATATGACGATCCGTATCTGGTGCAATTCAAGCAGGGGAATCAATAACACAAGACCATGGCTTTTTATCTTGGCACGAATGATCGTATGCTAAGGTACCAAGGGAGATTGTGTGCACCAAATGTAGATGGACTCAGGGAAAGAATCATGACCGAGGCTCACAGCTCCAAGTATTTTGTGCACCCAGGCTCTAAGAAGATATACTATGATCTCAAGGGAGTATACTGGTGGAATGACAGGAAGACGGATGTGCTGGATTTTGTAGCGAGATGCGCAAACTATCAGCAAGTGAAAGCTGAGCACCAGAAGTCGGCCGGTTATTTTGAGTGTTACAGCCCTGTTTTCCCATTCACTGCTCAATTCATGCTTTATAGTTGTTATACTACTTGCTGAGATAATTGGTTCGGGTCCGTTGAGGTCTTGGAATGAATTAGAACACTTAGTTCCAAAGTTTAAAACTTTAGTTGAAAAGGTTGGCTGGATGTCGACCTATGTGTAAACGACCTCGGAATAATATTTTGATGATTCCAATAGCTCCGTATGGTGATTTTGGACTTAGGAGCGTGTCCAAAAACTTATCTGGAAGCCTGTAGCTAAATTAGGCTTGGAATTGCGAAATTAGAAATTTACGTTTGGAAGTTTGACGGGGGAGTTGACTTTTTGATATCGGGGTCGGAATCTAGTTCTAAAAGTTTTCATAGGTTAGTTATGTCATTTATGATTTGTGTGCAAAATTTGAGGTCAATCGGACTTGATGTGATAGGTTTCGGCATCAAATGTAGAAGTTGAAAGTTCTTAGTTTCATTAAGCTTGAATTGGGGTTTGATTCATAGTTTTAGCATTGTTTGATGTGATTTGAGGTTTCGACTAAGTTTGTATGATGTTTTAGGACTTTTTGGTGTATTTGGTTATGATCCCGGGGGCCTCGGGTGAGTTTGAGATGGTTAACGGATCGAAAATTTGGAATTAGGAAAATCTAGAAATATTTCTTCTGGTGTAACCGCACCTGCGAAGCTTTGATCGCAGGTACGCAAGGACCATCGCAGAAGCGGTTAGGAGTGAAGGGTAGGGACGGTTGCGCAGGTGCGATGATTTTGCCGCACCTGTGAGGTCGCAGATGCGGCTGATTGACCGCAGAAGCGGAATGGGCAGTTTGGACTCGCCACAGAAGCGTGTCCGCAAAAGCAGACTACTTGTCCATAGAAGCGAAAAGGGGCGCAGAAGCGGATGCCAAAACCGCAGAAGTGGTTAAAATACCGCATATGCGGAACCCGTCGGCAGTATACATTTCGAAGGGGTTCCCGAGTTTTGCCATTTTTGGACAGTTCTGTCACGGTTTTGGGGCAATATTCAGAGGGAATTCATGGAAAAACTTGAGGTAGGTCACTTGTGATCATTTCTAGTCAATAATATTGAATTATCATTGAGTATTTCGACTTCATTACGTGTTTTTGAGGTGTGTATCGGGAACTTAGACCTAGGAATTTGGAAATAAGATTTGATGATTTGTAGGTCTAGTTGATGTCAGAATTTGGTAAACTTCATATGATTAGACTTGTGGTTGAATGGGCATTCATATTTTATAACTTTTGTTGAGTTCTGAGACGTGCCCTCCACAGGCAATTTTTGAGTTAAATTTCGGATTTTGTTGGAAAATTAGTATTTTCATATGGAATTAATTCCAATAATTTGTTTTGAGTGAGTCGAGTTAATTGTGACTAGATACGAGGCTTTCGGAGGCGAATTCGCGAGATAAAGGCATAGCAAAGTAAAGAATTATACGGCTTGAGGTAAGTAATATTTCAAAACATGGTTTTTGAGGGTATGAATCCCCGAATTTGTTATTATATCAATTGTTTGAAGGTGATGCATATTCTAGGTGTCGGGGGTGTGGGCGTGCACCATAGCAATTGTGACTTAAAATAAATTCCGTGAAGTTGTAAATTTAAAGAATCATGTCATTATTCGAATATTCTCCATGTGTTAGGAAATTAAGCTGAGACTGTTATTAAAGATCATGTTTAGGCTACGTGCCAATATTTTGAGACCCACAGGGTCGTGTTACTATTGAATTTAATTATTTTAAAAATGTATATTTCATACTCAGTCATGTTCATCCATTGTGAGTTAATTTATGGGATCAGGGTTGCCCGCCTGCAGCAGGCCATATTGGCT